>PVKB01000976.1:0-205903 GCA_004027205.1 Ctenodactylus gundi
TTTTTTTTTTTTTTTTTTTTTTTTTTTTTTTTTTTTTTTTTTTTTTTTTTTTTTTTTTTTTTTTTTTTTTTTTTTTTTTTTTTTTTTTTTTTTTTTTTTTTTTTTTTTTTTTTTTTTTTTTTTTTTTTTTTTTTTTTTTTTTTTTTTTTTTTTTTTTTTTTTTTTTTTTTTTTTTTTTTTTTTTTTTGAGGTATGGTCTCACTTTATAGCCCAGGTTGGCTTTGAACTCATTGCCATTTGCCTATCTCAGCTTCCCAAATGCTGGTATTGGGAGTAAGTACCACCTTTCCTTGCTGTTATTTTTTTCCTTTATATTACTGAAGAGTATGCCATGGTGTGGACACACAACAGTTTGTTTAACCTATCACCTAAGTGAAGATGCCTTAGTTACTTTCAATTTTGAGTAATTATATATAAAACATTTCTAAACACTATAACACATAATCAGTCATTCTCACTTTGAAAAGTATTTATTGACCTCTAATTTATAAATCACAAAATTCACTCTTTTCAGATATGTGTGGTGTGTGTCTGTGTGTGTGTTTATATTTTCAGTACACGAATGATAACATCTTTTTCTGTACTTAGAGATGTTTGTATGAGCATAAGTTTTTAAATCAGTTTAAAAATAACCTAGAAATAATTTTGTTGGATTTTATGTTCATATCATCTCTATATTTTATTCAATCAAATAAATACAGCATGAAATGCAATCAGTATTCATGAACACTTATCTACAATCTAATGTGGACAGATAGCTGTACGTTTAAAGCTTATGGTGCCTTATGCAGTTCTTCTCTGAATGTGGGCAGAAGTCACCCTCTAAGGGAATTGGTAAGGTACTTCTGGTTTTCAGGACAATCATGTTTGTTACTGGTGTTCATTATCTGAGGACCAATCAATATTGTGCAACATGTAGAAGAGTCTTGTACAATAAAAATGTCCTGTGCTAAATGTCACTGAATATTCCAGTCAAAAATAAAAGCCAGACATATTAGTAAATGAAAACTAAAAGAGAAAATATGAAGATTAGTCTTCGTAATGTGCCATTGATAAAAGCGGGTTTGAAAAGAAATGGTCATTGACTGGAAACTTCCTGAGGGATATGAGAGAAGACCTCTTTCCTTTTTTGTATGTTTAATCTCCAAGATCTATTTATGCTGTAATCTCTCAACAACCATCTGTATATTCCTTGAGAGTCCTGCTTTCCTTATTTGTGATTTATATCACCATCTTGACCAATTTAACATTGTTTAGATTTCCTGAGTGTCTGGTCTAAGCAATCAAAGATGCTAACCATAATATCATTATTCCTATAAAGATATGCACAGAGTAGAATTTGAATCCGAAGTTATTCCATATACGTTGTTAAGATTAATATTTGCATTGTGGAAAAACACATAACAAGAAATTATAATAACTTTGAATATTGACCTGGCAAGATCATTATTTGGGATGCTTTCATAAGCGATATTTATCTATGTGATGCTGATGAATTGCTTTCTGAGATCACATAAAATTATGAAATTGAAATCAATGAGAAAACAAATATTTGAAATTGGGAGAGAAATGAGTGCTTTACATGCTTATTGAAAATAAGTGTGATATTATTCCAAAGTATTAGCTAGCATTATAAATCAGAAGACAATAGAGGAAAAAGTAAAAACTTCTCAGTTCAATTTCCACTGGTAGGAATAAATTGATAGAGCTTAAATTGCTGTAAAGTAAAAATTTGTCAAACAAATAACCAAGTTACACTGCACACACACCAAAACATTTAATTCCCATTTACTTGAATTTTGCGTATTGCCAAAATGCTAAATTCATTTCCTGCCCAGCAATTAGAGATTAACATCCATTGTCTGTATTGCTGGCAGTGAACACAATGAGTAATAATTAAGCCCTGTGGCATTCTCTTCATTGGTTGCTTCCACGAACCAATTTCCTGGTAGTCATTCCCATGTAATCCTTTCCCTTTGAATTGGAGCTGGATCAGTGATGTGCACAATTAAAAGAATATGTCAGAGTAACCTTATTCTAATCTTAGGCCATGACTTAAAAAGTCTATAAGCTTACACTGCACTGGTAGAAGCCCTGAGCCTCCAGGCAAGAAGTTCATCTTTCCATCCTGTAAGAATCTCTCAAGGGAAATGAGAGGCCCTGAGATAACCTGGACACAATGAGGGGACTATGTCACTTCACCCTCCTACTGGACACAGCTGACTCCCAGCAGAATTCACTTACCAGAGTCCAGCAAAAAGACCCCACAGAAGAATCAGCAGCTGTGCTGAGTCCAAGGAAGAAAATAATTAAGTAGCTGTTATTTTAAGCCAGTAAAATTCAGGCTGATTACTACACATCTAGCTCTCTGCAGTGTGCTAGGAGGTTCAGTGAACACAGGATAAGGAACTGATGCATGTTTGACATGCAGCTTTTGAGCTGGATGCGTTTTTTTCTTAACATTAGTTTTAATTGTGCTAGTAATATATTTAGCTAACTTTTAAGTACCCAAAATACGATATGACATAGCAGATATATTGAGTATTCTTGTTGACAAGTGAACATCCACATTTAATGAGTAATTTACAAAGTGAAGTTTGGAACACATTGATTTGGATGAGTGGGTGTTGATGTTACCTGTATCATCCTACATAAAGTCCTTCCAGGCATTATTTCCAATTATTACAATAATGCCAGCAAAATAGGAATTGGACCTACCTGTGTGATTCAAGAAATGGGCAAGTCACTTTGGTGTAAAAAATTAATAAGCTGCCATAAGCCAAACAAAGAGAGATTAAGACAGACATTCTAAGAGATGTGACGTGATCTAACACTTGGCAACAGAGGTAAAACTGTTGCGTTAGAAGGGTATGAAAGGATATGGTTTAAAGAATATTAAATAGTTGGAAAGAATTTTTAAGAGATTACTCAAAAATTAGTTGGTAAGGAAATTATATGAGTAAACTATGTGGTAGGATTATTAATTTCATAGCAATTCATGGGAAAGCTGAAGAGAGATGATAAAATCAAAAACCTCTTGCTGGGGGCATGACTCTGTAATTAAAGCACTTGCCTAGCAATCCCAAGGCCCTGAGTTCAATTCCCTAGCCCCGCATAAACTGAGTGTGGTGGGGCATGCCTGTAATCCCAGGGAAGGTTGAGGTAAGAGGCTCATCATGAGTTTGGCCAGCCTGGCCTGCGTACTAAGTTTAGGACTATAGAATGAGACCCTCTCTTAAATAAACAATAATAAAAATTCTTGCTGAAAGCCAGTAGTTTCAGCAGGTATCTCTTATACTCAAAGAAGATTTTGAATTCACCCTTTATTTTCAAATATACTTTTAATAAGTAGTAATACTTTCCTAATAGCAATACTTCTCTAATAATAATACTTTTGCTTGTGAGTTTTGATGCTTTTGTAAGTTATTCCAAAAAATCAATTTTGCTTCACTCTAAAGTTAAATTCTTTGATTATATAGCTTTGATACTTATCATGGTATTTCTCATGGTATATTAAGTAAAAAATATAGATTTTGTATTTACTACCATTAATTTCCTGATAAAAATTTATTTATACGTTTTTTTTTCTCTAGCCATTTTTGTGCATATGATTTTCTCTTCTAAATTTATTACTCTGCACATCATTTTTTTGTAGTTTAGCTGGACATTAAAAACATTTTTCATTTTTTTCAGTATGTTTGTTCATGATAAGAGAAAATGTATGAGATAAAATGTAGCTCAGAAGTGAGGAACTGTTGAGTCAAGATGAAAATGAAATTAAAACATCTGCCTCCATTCTCACTTTAGTCCTATATTTCTCTTGGGCTATTCCGCATCAGTGTGTTTCATGTTGTTATTTCTAGTTGCATTAAGAGTGTTACAGGAACTGTGAGACAAATCCCTCATTGGAACGGATTACTACTATGAGATTTGTAAGCAAAAGTTTGTATATGGACAATTTTCCACGAAGAGAACCAGTGCCTGGTAAACAATATGGCCAGAGTTGCTGCAAGAATGGCAGATCCCTATGGCTGCCAAAGAGTCATAATATTAATATTCCTAATACCTTCCTGAGAAGATGCTCTGGGTTCAGGTTTCTCATAGCTTAAGACTAGGTATTATTCTGTGCAACTTATTAGAAATTGACAGAAGCAATTCCAATTTAGATAAAGTTTTTTTGAGAGATTGGCATTTAGTTAAAATCACTGAATTGATGTTATGCCAATTTGTTTTTTTACAGCATATATTGCTAACAATAAGAATTTCTAATAGCCAGAGTGTGTGTGGCCTCTGCTCCCCTAATTTGGGTTGGTTTAAGATCTCACAAGCAATCCATTTTTCACTGAAATGTGCAGCCACAAATGACAGCTGAATAAAAAATTTAATCAAATAATGAGCATGGTAAACATACCTAAAATGAAAAGACTGCATGTATATTTAAATTTATTTATTTCAAAGTCTATATTTTTCAATATGGAAATTACTTAAAATCCTGAAAGGCTTTGTGTGCTTAGAGAGTATTATCCTAAATGGATATAATTTGGTTTTTAAGTATTGTTTGTGATAAAATATAAAAGGTAGTATTTGATTTAAAATATTTAAATTAGAGATGCCTGCAGATTAATTTCAAAATTAAAACTCATAATCAGATGTTAATTCCAATTCTTTTTACTGTCATATAAGTGTAAAATTGTATTTTTATCTCTAAGGTAACATAATGAACCATGAATCTAAGATTTGAAAAACTGTATACTAATGAACTTATAATTCCCTTGTGCATATGTTGGGAGGGCTTTTTTTCAAAGCATATCTGAAAGTATAAAGAATCTCTTTTAAGTATTTGATTAGCAGCAAAATTAGTGCGCTAGAAACATTATTCATAATACAATAGAGATGTAGGAATGTTGGAAACCCTCCAATGGGGTATGTGGAAACCGGGACAACTTAATTATTTGGAGGTTGAGAGGCAAATTATTGATTACATTTTCCCAGTAAGTATTTTCTTTAAAATTAAAACAGAATTTTTTTGGCTAAGAAAATATTAATGTTCTACTGCATAATGCTTGGAACACAGAAGATACTGAACAAATATTTTTAAAATAAAATTTCAGTGTATATCTACACATTACATTAATTGCAAGTTTATTAACCCTTCTGTTTATTTGAACTTAGTGCAAAATTTTGTGTTATGCATTAGACACAATGAATATAAATGCTGATGTAATTTTTGGTGGCGTTAAGAAATAAAATTGCTATTCAACATTTCTATTCCTAGTGTACAAGTAATACCTGATTTCTAGAAAATATTAAAGGCAATCTATTACAAAACTGTTTTAGCTTTTCAATAGTATCTCTTTAGTATACATTTAAAAATGTAAACCTCGATAATAAAAGAAAGGGTGAATTACTTAGATATTAAATGAAATGTTTTCCCCACTATTTTTATTAATGCATAGTGTTTACAATGAATTTGGGTATTTTGTACACATGTATATCATATCAACTTTACAATCCCTTTCCATTTTTGACCCACCCTCCCTATCCCTTCCCCCAACTCCAGCTATCACTCCATTTGGTTCTATAGAATGTCTGTGTTCTGGGTATTCCAAGTCAGAGAAACTATACAGTACTTAACATATTTAATCTTCCACATCTAAATCATTTCACTTAGGTCACCACTCTAACTCAGCTTCCTATTCCTCCAATGGGTCGCCATAGTAAAATCTTGATGCTTCTTATATGAATCCAACCAATCCCTTTATTGGGATATTTACCAAAAGGGTTTTTTTTTTTTGTATATTTTGCTATATCTTTGTTGATATTCTTAAACCTGGCCTTACCCACCAGTTCACATTAGAAAATAACTACAAGGATGTAATTCAAAAGACTAGTAAATTTGGAAAAGAAGAAAAAAAAAGTTTAGGATAAATTTTTATCAATGACCTAATAAGTGAATTGCTACAATAAAGCAAAGTTAAAACTGTATCACATTGCTACATTAAATGAACTTAAATCTATATCACCTAAATATACTTAAAGTAACAGATATGAAGAGTTTTTTAACTTTCATAGCTTATTTACTCACATTTCACTGATTACTAACATTCTGCTAGATTCGGTTTATAATTTTATCTGTCTATGCATCCATATATCCATGCATTTATATTCTTAAAAGATTTTATGTCAGTTCCCCATGTTGCATTATTAATTAGTAATCATTCTATTTTATACACTATTATACTATTACTAATAATAATGATGTGAGGAGGTTTTACAGATTTTATAGAACAGCTGGTACTATTTTAAAAGTATATAAAAGAAATGTGAGAGAAGTATTTTCTAATACATACTTCAGGAGTTTTGAACAGTGAAAGAAATTATGCTGAAATGAGTTATGTGTGTGTGTACGAAGAAGTATCTGTTTACATTAGTGTTTAGATTTAAGAAAAAAGTTGGTAAATATTTGTCTCATCTGGATGGATATTTCAGTATCCCAGATTGCGTATGTGTTAGTCTTAAATATTCAAATATCAGTTATATAACTTTGCATATTTAGGAAGCTCTTTTACCACCTACCAGCAAGCTTGGCAATGAGAGGCCATAAAGAAGACCAAATAAGGATGTAGGTATGGAGAGCCATGAACTAATCAAAAGTATAAAAATACATCTATTATTCATTGGGCAGGAAAATTACAGAATGAGGAATGTATAAAATCCACCCATTTTAATATATTTGGTTTAGTTTCAGTTTGAAAGACGCTGCTTAATACAGTCAGAGAATTTCAAATATTTCTAAATGAACATCGCATCTGGAATAAGGGGTGAGCACAGGAGGCTTTGTTCTAATCTACCAGTAAACCTACCTAATCCTATTATCAACAATGCTTTATTAATAATATAACATTTATGTGAGTATAGTATCATGCTAATGATAAAATCAGAGGATCATCAAACACTTTCTCAAGTTGTACAGACTTATTAGAAAACCAGGAAACTGCCTGCGAAAGACAGTAGGACCTTGCCCTCTTCTCTGCTCCTATGTATGTGTCTTTAAGAAAAGAAGCTTCATTGTTTCACTGTGATAGGAGGTGCACTGTGATGCCCAGTGGCTGGAGGTGTAGCTTAGTGGTAGAGGGTTTGCCTAGCATGCACAATACCCTGGGTTCAGTTCTCACCACAGAGGGAAATAATAGCATGGGGGCATCAAGGAGACAAGATGAAATCAGGGAGGAACTAGAATAATAACAGGCTAACATTTCATGTAAAAGAAACAATGAAAAAAGTGATAGTGTTGGAAAGATGAACAAAGATGGTGATGCCCCAGGCACACAAGGTGTACAGTGACATAAGCATCTGAAACTGCATGTTGGCTACAGTAATGAAAATTGAAAATGTTGGGTTAAGGAGTATTATTTGTATTAAATTAGCCTAAAATATTACCAGAACATCTTTCAGCTGTCAAGCCCTGAGTGGCAGTGATGTGAAGTTGGGTTTGGGGAAAGGGATTTTGGTGGAGAACAGAGAAAAGAATGAAAGAAGGTGTAAAGACAAGTTGGAGAGTGGTTATAATAACCCCAATGAGGTATGTTAAGCATCTGAAAGTGGAAAAAGGATGGACTGAAGGAAAACAAGAAGTATATCTTGCCAAGATGAAAACAAAAATACCGAGCATACCAAACAGATGTTCTACAAGACAAAAGAAGTAAAGATATTAGTCACTACCATTTGCTACAAATTTTTACTTCTGTATTTATAAGCAATATTGTCTGAATTTTTCTTTCCTGGTATATCATTTTGGTATGGGTATCAGCCTCATAAAATAGCTGGTGTGTGTTCCTGGCCTCATGATTTTCTCTAAGAGTTCGTGTAGACTTGAAAATATTGTTCTCTTGAGTGTTTGGTAGCAAAAGCGAGTGCAGTGAAAAATTCAGTCAGTAACAAATATAGAGTTACTCGAATTATCTGTTTCATTGTGAGTGGGTTGAGGGGGTTGTATCTTTGAAAACATTTTCTTATTTCATTGTATGTATCAACATAATTTGGCAAAGTTTTTCACGAAGTTCTTATCTTGTTCCTTTAATGTCTATGGTATCTATGATGTAACCTCTCATTTCTGACATGGTTAATTTGTATTTTATTTTGTTTCCTGGATCAGTTTAACCAGTAGCCTTGGGGAAAGGTTTGTGATTTTGACATGATACATATGTCTGCAAAAATACTCAAGTTCAAGGTAAACATTGTGTATCACACATTCATACATATCAATAAAATGGAGGAAGGAAAACAAGAAGCCTATCAATTTTATTGATTGTACCAAAGGAGAAGCTTTTAGTTTTGTTGGTTTTTATCTTGGTTTTCTAATTTCTATTTTATTTATTTCTACTCTCATTTTTATTATTTCTTCTATTTTCCTTGAATTTATTTTTTTTTTAATATTTGAGTCAGAGTCTTGCTCTGACTCTGGTCTTCAACTCACTATGTAGTCCAGACTGACCTCCAGTTAAGGACAATCTTCCGTCCTTAGTCTCCCAAATGCTAGGATTATACTGCCACTTCATATGGTGCTGGATAATCAAACTCATGGCCTTTTGCTTACTAGACAAGTGCTTTAATTGCTGCACTATTCCTCTAGCCCTCATCTTGACTTTAAAATGTACCGTTTTTGAGGTGTATACTTAAGGTGAGTACTTTAAACCTTGAGTTGAGGTCTTTCTTCTGTGGGAAAGACATTGAGAGCTTTAGTTTCACTGCAGCCACTGCTTAGTATGCACTCCTCAAAATTTGGCACTTGTATGTTTTAAAGTTAATAATTTCAAAATATTTTATGCTTACACATAATCGCAATAAAATTACTTTGTAGTGGTAACATTGATATGTTACAGTATGTTAGGAGAGGAAAAGAGGGAACAGGGATATTGAATACTCAGATCTCTGTTTTGAAACCAAAGCCCACTTCTAATACCTGGATCTTCACACCATATCCCATGGCTTTTGTGGATATTGTGCAAGTCCTCAGGTGTGGAAGACTTGAAGAAAATGGTGATATCAGACCATTTATAAGTACAGGAATGACATAGAATCTCATAGAGATTTAGGGCAGTTGTCTTGATACTATGGTGAACTGGAACTATTAGTGTGAGTGACAAGGTGATCCATTGCTAAAGTTGCATACCTTAAAACATCTTGAAATTTGCCCCTACAGACTGTTTCATCCTGAAGAAAGTCACATGTCATTTTCCACTTCTTAGCTACTATTAATTAAATTGATCTAAATAATTCATTGATTTACTTCTCAAGTATATGTTTCCATTTTCAGTTAGAAACACCAGATCTAAAAAAACAGCAAGGAGAGTGAGATGAGGTCATGGCAATAGGACAGCAGCTCCTGAAGAGAAAACAAAACAAAACAAAAACAAAAAACTATGAGTAAGTCTTAGAAAACAACAATGAAATCCTGAGTGATCTCTGGTAATTATGTATTCTGGTTTATCATATTCTATGCCAATATATTTGCATTATTTTGGAGTATCAACAATAAATATACAAATATTTTCTAAAAGCTATTGGTAAGAGCTGATAGAAATTATAAAATATATGGGAAGTATATACAGCAGCTTCCTCATCAAATTTACGTAGAAAAGGTCATACAAAATCGCAGTTGGAAAACGTGCTGAGACAAGGAAGATTGTTTGTCATCTAAACTGAAATACTTGCAGTATAGTTCAATGTTATCTTGTTAAACAATGAAGAAAATAAATACAGTGAGGGCCAGACCTTAAATGACACCAAGACAATCTGAAATAACATAAAACTATGGAAAGGAGGCTTTAATCGGTAGGACTAGCTGAATGGTGTTTCTTCTGTAAACAAGGTGCTTCAGGAACCAAAGGGGAATACCAGATAAATAACACTGACAAAAGTACTCAGAAAGTTGTTTTCTAGAAAACTGAAGAAGAAAGTTATGTAAAGAGACAATGTTCAGATGAAATCGTAAGAGACAAGAAAGAAATGTAGGTAAATTAAGATTTATACCAAAACAATGAAAATCTTTTGACACTTGCAAAGCCTTATCTACAGGATAACCTTGAGTAAATACACTGGGAACAGACCAAAACAGTGAAATCGTGGAGATTTAATCTGTCCATTTTTAGTCTGTGGAATTTCAGCTAAGCTAAAAGCCCATATAGAGAAAAGTGAAAATCGGATAAAATGCATTGAGTTTTTTCCCCAGGGGAAAAAAATGCGCATGAGTGTTTACACAGAACATGCATCAAATTCAAAGGGTTCAAAGATGTTCCACAGGGGCATCTTCACATCCCATTCCCAATATATACTGGGTCTGAGCAAGCCTTGCGTGCATGTGTGTTTGTGTGTGTGTGTGTGTATTGAGCTACCTTATGTATATTTATATACTTATATATCTTTTTTTAAATGGCTATGATTAAAATATCCCCAAATATATTTGGAAACAGTTCAAATAGGCACCTTAAAGGGGATTCTATTACTTCATTACTTCTCAGAGTCTTGCATTGTAATATGTAACTATATGGAAAGATGGTTACTCCATTGGCATGTACTCATTTTATAATCTTAAGAGTCCTTGGAGCTGGGTAGTGATATTTTTTCTTATTTTGCTGATATGGAAATTGATGAAACGTAATATTAAATAACTCACTTCTATTAATATGGCCAGTAAATTGGAAAAGAAAGGACTCAACTCATCCAGAGTCTATATTATTAACAACAATAAATACAGAAAGCAGCACCCACAGGGATGATTAAAATTTTTATTTTAAGATTAACCTATTAATATTCCACACATGTGTTTTGCAGCATATAATATGGCAAATGGTAACATGATTAATTAGGAAGATTGAATGATATATATATATATATATATATATATATATATATATATATATATATGAAGTTGCCTGTAATATATAAACATTCAAATCTTACACACACATATTTGAAAACTAATAAACAATACAGTCAATACTTATGAAATTTGACCATTAATTAGTTACTTGGGACATTTTAATGTATTCTCAAAAGAAATATGAATAGAATATATACTTTATGTAGTTTGCTAATGATAAAACTAAACTACTAATCATTAACTATTAGTTAATGATAATCACAGCTACTGATACAGAATCTCAAAGTAATGGGACTTAAGTGAAGTAGAAACTAGTTCATTTCTCTTTCACACACAAAGAAGGAATTCTTGGATCGATCAGAACAGACAGGGTAGCTTCATGCTGTCAGGCATCCTGCCTTCTTCTCTTTACTCCACACTTCGGCTGGCCATTTTCACCCTGGGGTCGAGAGGAGTTTCTCCAGCGCCCTCTCCTTCTCATCTGCACCGCATGTCAGGCATTAAGAGAATGACACAGGTTTTTCCCTTTCAGACCAACAGTTTTCATGACTATTGTCCCACCGTGGTCACTCACGTCTTCTCCTGAAATTTAGCGATATAGCATTGTCTACCCACAGAGTGGCTGAAGAGAAATAATTTTTTTACAGTGGTGGTCATGTGCTCAGCTAAAAGATAGCTCACCTTCTCAAAAGATGATGACAGATTGTGGGCTGCTTGGGCGACAAGCAGCTTTGACTACTAAGAAAAAATATATCTCCTAATTCAGGTAAGGGTAGAAAATCAAAATTATTATTACAGAAAGCTTCAAACTGGTGGGGTGCTGTCAAGCCTATACTCAGAAGAAAATATAATGCTTTCATGATTTTATATTTAACAAGACAGAAGGAAAATAAATGAATCTCTCGTTCCAGTCAATAAGCTAGAAATAATTCTTTTAAATGAATGCAGAAAAAAGCAGAAAAGAATTAATAAAGATACAATTGTGGATTAATAATTTATAAATAAAAACAGTTGAAGGATAAATAAATTTGAATATAGCTCTTCAAAGCACCATCAAAAGAGATAAATTGCAGAAACTGCAAGTAAATTTAAGAAGACGATGCCTGTCTCTAACACTGCACAGAGAAGAGACAGTATAACCACAGATACAGAAAAGGAGATTAATAATTGTAAGTGCACATAACATCCATCGCCGTTGTCAGGTCACATGGCACCTACTGGGAACTTTGTTATACACTTATGTAGTAGCTAATAGAAACTTGCTCTCAAAGGAGAGCTTGTCTACGAAGGAGCTAACCTATAAATCTATTCTAAGGAAATCAACCTGTGAAGACCTTCAAAACATGAATCCCCCAAAATCAGAGAAGAAATTACCACTCTCTCAGAAGCAAATTCTTTACACATATATTTTTAAAAGATTTATTTAATCCTCATAATCCTGGAAGGAAAGAATGCAGCATTTCAAAGTGAGGATATAGATTTAAGGAGGTTAGTGAATTTTCTTGGTCTCTTGTGTACAGGATTGAACAGGAGACAGGATCTCATGTTGTAGTACATGCTGATCCTGAGTGCACAAGTTAGCGCACGCTGGCCTTGAACTAAGAGCAATCCTCCTGCCTCAGCCTACCGAGACCTGATGTATGTGTTTCTGGGAAGTCGAATTCAGGACCTTGCTCTTACTGGGCAAGTGTTCTCATCACAATATTATTTCTACAACTCCATGCTTCTTCATTCTTTCTAAGAACTGTTTTTACCAAAACAGCCTTGCCATGTTCCTGGTGTCTGAGCAGGTACATACATTTAGTCCTTTTTGTTTGTTTTGTTTTGTTTGAGATGGTCTCACTCTGTAGCGCAGGCTGGTCTGGAACTCACTACATAACCCAAACTGGCCTCGGACTCACGGCATTTCTCCTGCCTCAGCATCCCGAGTGCTGGGATTACAGGCATGGACCACTATGCCTGCCTGGTTCTGTGTGGTGCTGGAGAGTCAAACTCATGACCTTAATGCTTAGTAGGCAAGCTCTTTAACCACTGTGCCATTCCTCCAGCCCCTCCTTCTTCATACTTTGATGTCTTCATTTTACCCTTGATGGCCTAAATATATTTGAAAATCACTGATAATATTATGTCTGTTAACAGTTGTGTATACAAAATACATAAACTAATAAATGATTTTTCTACCTTTTCTGAATATGTCCTGACTTTCATTATCTTTTGTTTGTTTTCCTAACATAGTTTACTAATCTCCTCTGAATGTTTAGCAATGTTTGAAGTTTTACCTTTACTACTATCACATGTGTGGTGGTAGATCTATTTGCTAGGCAAAAATCATCAAATAAAATTTTAAGGTGCTCTCTGAGGAAAGATTACATAGATATAATGCAGTGCTGAATTTTTACAAGTGAGTATATTCCATTATAAATTACTCAGATGTGAAAAGACAAAGTAACAAAAACTTTTAAAAAGATTTAAAATTAATTAAAATTTAACAACACTTAATATATTATTATTTCTTTTATTATTATATTATTACTATTTTGAGACAAGTATTGTTGTGTAGTCCAGGCTAGTCCTGAATTTACTACGCAGCCCAGGATAGCCTCAAACTCATGAAAATTTTCCTGCCTCCACCTCCTGAGATCTGAGATTATAAGCATGCACCGTTTTACCCAGCTAAACTTTATGTGGTTCTGGGAAACTGAACTCATGGGCTTGTGCATGCTAGACAAGCACCAATATATGAGAATTAATAGACAGTAACTCGCACCTAAATATAGTTAATGTTCAGTGTTAGTAGGTAGAAAATATATGAAAATATTGAGAATTTTATCACCAATTGTAATATATAAAAAGAAATAAAACATTGAAGTAGTAATTAAAGCAACTGAAATTAGGAACTCTAAAGAACACATAGTAGACACAGGAGAATAAAGATGGATACATTGCAAAATGAACCAAGGAAATCATGAAAATTGAAGCACAGGAAAAAAGTACAAAAAAGCCTGAGAACTGTAATACCTATGGGAGAGATATGATATGTATGTTATTTGTTGTTTTATAAAGCGCAATGATAGAATGGGTTGTCAGGTATTTACATACAGAATGACACACATGTTAAAAAATGACAGGAAGTAGAAACTATAGAGTTTATAAGCTCTGGCCAACCTGAGGTGAAATGTACAGCCCAAAATATATGCTCACAGAATAAAAAACTTGCTTACAATCAAAATTATAATATAACTATCAGAGCACTTGAGATATATGGCAACATTTTCTCACAAGGACATCAAGATTAATAGTACATTCTTAATAGAAACAGTAAAGCCATAATACAAACAAATAATATAGCTCAGTCCTTAATAAGATTATTATATCTAGAGAAAATATTCTCCAAAAATTAAAATTAAATAATTTTAAGTAAATATTAAGAATGTATTGTTACCAGAGCTAAAAGCATTAAAAAGCATTAAGTATTCTAAAGAGATTTTCCAATAGAAGGAATATCATCACTTATAAAAATATAATAAAGAATAAATATATGACTAAATGTAAATGAATAGTGATGTGAAGCAACAATGCTACTTGTGGCTCTGGGTTTTATAATATAGAGAGTATATTATATTATTACTTTATAGCACATATTATATTTAACATATAAAGCATTATAACAGAAAGGACAGTGAGAAAAATTGAGAAAGCATATATAAAGATGGTTGCATTGTCTGAAGAGTGAAAAATTAATGATGTTACAATCATGGATGTATTTTTAATAATAATAGTAACTAAAATAAAGGAGGCAAAAAATGCATGACTAAGGCTGGAGGAATTATACAGAGACTAAAGCGCTTGACTTGCAAGCAGAAGGCCCTCAGTTCAGTTCTCCAGCGCTACATAAAGGTGGGTGTTTTCGCACTTGCCTGTAATCCCAGAACTCAGGAAGCTGAGGCAGGAGGATTACCATGAGTCGAAAGACAGCCTGGACTCCATAGTGAGTCCAGGACCAGCCAGGGTTAGAGTGCAAGACCCTGTCTCAAAATAAATAAATAAATAAATAAATAAATCAATAAATCAATAAATCAATATAACAAACTAACAAAGGTAAAATGGAATAGTGAAAACTAGTTGGTTAAACCTAAAAACGAAAAGTAGACAAGATAAAACTCAAAGAGTATGATATATCTCTCTACATTCCTCAGTAAATAAATATAAAATAATTATATATCCTTATTAAAAATCAAAAAAACCTAATTGTGTTATTAGAGGTAGACTTTAACATAGTACTCAGAGAAGAGATAACTCTATAAAGAGATTTTTTAAAAATACCATAAATGCTACTTAAAAAGAGGTCGTGTGATAGATGATTGTAAGATAACTCACTTCTAATACTAGAAGGATTTTTGGAGAAAAAGAGAAATATTCTACAGAAATAATGAGCAAAACAATAGATTATACAAATATAAATATTTATACTATATATATATATATATATATATATATATATATATATATATATATACAGAATATGCGTAGATAAGCAAAAAATGACAGAATAAAAGACATATTTTTCAAAGTCATCTGAGAGAGTTACTTATACTTGATGGAAATATATACTAAAAAATACAAGCAAAAATTTCAAGATTGTACAAATGTGAGCAACACATTGGGCTCATTGGCTAAATTCAACCATTCATGAAATTATGATGAAATTTACATTATCCTTAGATACATATGGATTGTGTCTTCAAAAACCAGTATTAACAGATTTCAAGTAATTGATAAAGGCATAGACTCCCAGCCACAATTTAATCAAATAAACTATATAATAATAATAAAAATAGAAAATATACAACCCTTTAACATTGAGCAACTTACTTTTCAAAAAGAAGAAATCTCACCATCCTTAAGCACTGGAAAATGCAGCATATCAACATTGTGGGAATGCGGATAAAGTAGGGTCCTTTAGAGACATATTTAACAACTTAAATCTTTACATAAGAAAGGAAAAACCCAGGTGTCAACATCATGTTTTCATCTCAAGAAACTATCAAAATGAATATCGCATTAAGTAAAACAAAAAATATCAGAAATCAATGAAATAGAAAGCAAGGATATTACAGAAAAATCCAAGGAAATGCAAAGTTATATTTTTAATAAAATTGCTAACCACCCTCAGTGCTGAGTAAATAAGACAAACCACATTTTTCAGCTCTAGGAATAAAACAAAAATAAAGATATCACACTGTTAAAATACTAATGAATATTTGAATGACCATATAGAAATATGTTTGACAAGGCAAAATGAAAGAATTTTTTAAAGTTATCAAATTGTTAGGACAATACATAAACAATAGAATATTGCTATATTTCAAAAATTAAAAATTTTCAGTGTTTTTCGAAAATATGCCCTCAAGTTGAATTAAATTTCCAAATATTTGGAAGAACTAATGGTAATTCTATGCAAATTCTTCTAGAAGATAAAAGAAAAAACAAAAGAAGCATGTCTTAACTCTTCTTACAAGGTTTACTTTACTTTTGTACTAAAATGTGACAATAGGATTCCAAAAAAAATGTTAGAAATCATGCCTCAATCCCATTCATGAATACAAAAGAAGTTCCAAACACAATATCAGAAAATCAAGTATAGCAATAGATGCAAATAGTCAAGTTTTATTCCATGGAATGAAATGGCAGCTAGCAACCACAAATAATATGGAAAACCATCAAATAAAACAATATTTTTTAATTAAGGGCCATTCTTGAGTAACTGCTAGTAAACAAAGGATAGATGAAACTCCCTAAAAACTGATCAGTTGATTTTAAACTTTGTATACAGTTGCAAAGGTGTAAGATTAGTCAAAGACAGTCTTCCAGAAGAAAAAAACTGTAATGAACTTCATTACCAGTTTGCATGCCTTATTGTCAAGTTATAGTAATTGTGACAGTATAATGTTGACAAAATAATAGTCCAAAGAAATAAATAGGAATCCCAAACCACTCTCAACCTCATGTGGACATATGACATAAATGACACCAGTAGCTGTGGGAAATAAATGGTAACTTTTATTAAAAGGTCATATGGAGAAATAGTAATTTTTGAGAAGTACCTCATATTGTATAGAAAAGTAAATTTCAGAAGTGTAGACTTTAAAATTAGCTCAGTGGTAGGCCAATTGCCTAGTGTGCTAGAAGACCAGAGTTTGGTCCTCACTACCACTGCCAACAAGAAAAAAAACACACAAACACACACACAAAAAAGTGCAGGTCAAGATTTTACAATTAAAACAAAAATTAGGAATAAAATAGTTTGTGAAAGGAAAGGAAAATCTACAAATCAAAACACAGTATTAAATTTAAAAATACAAAATTGAATATTAATTATCTAAGATTAAAAAGGATGTCTGATAATAAATGAAACACCAAAATTAGAATCAAACCAACATATACTGGTAAACAGTGTGTCTGTATATAAGCATGTATGTTTATCCCCCAAAACGACATTATATAAAGATTTATCTGGTTTGTATGAATAAAATCTTCAGACCAATACAAGCTAAGTATACAATCCACTAGAAAAATTGGTCAAGAACTCTGTGGACTCAGAATGGGCAATTCATAAAATGGATACACCGGTAATGAATAGATGTGATAAAAGGTAGTCAGTTTGATTGATCATCAAGCAAATATAAGCCAGATTTAGATATCTACTCACCCAGCAGAATAAATACAATAAAAAAATAGAAGTAACCCCAGTGTTGTTGAAGATGCGGCACAATTGAAATCTCCCCCAGTGCTAATGAGCACATGGGCTGGTGCAAGCATTTTATATAATGTCTGCCAAAGCTGTTTAATTGCATTACGAGCAATTGCACTCCTCCATATGAGTGTTCACGTTATCACAGCAGTAATATGCATTTTACCCAAAGTTGAAAAACTACTCAACATCTGTAAAATGTGGAAGTCAATGACACAAATAATATAAAATTTATCATTCTGAACTGATAAAAATAGACCAATGATTGTTACTTGTGTGGACATGGATAATACCCCAAAGCATGGTGTTGAGAAAAGATGTCCGACCAAATAATGAATAGTGCATGACTTATACTGCAAAATTGAAAACCAAACTGACTTAGCTATGATTTTAAAAGTTGGGTAATGCATGGGAGGGTGTTAATTTCTTTAGAGAATATGAACCAGGCTTCTGGTTGTCAGTAATATATCAGTCTTGATGTAGGACTTGGGCGTGCAGTGTGTCAACTTTTAAAATTTCCTTAAAAAGTATCTTATGACCTTGTACTTTTATATGTTACATACATCAATGAAAAGAACACTTAAAAATTGCAAACCAAGACCAAACTGGGCTACAGGGTGAGACCATGTCTCAACAAAACAAAACAAAAACTAAATAAAAATTGCAAACTAAAAGAGAATCTCTTACAAGATCACATCACCAAAGACCCAAGAGCACGTTAATTTAACTTTGAAGAATTAACTCTTTAATTGGTCTTACATAAATGTAGCCTAGCTGTCATTACAGCACTTCTTATCTCTCTGACTAAACATTTTAATATGTTTTTATCATTTTCCACAAATCTTTTTTTTTTTTTTTTTTTGAGACACGATCGCACTCTGTGTTCTTGGCTAGTTCTGAGCTCACTATGGAGCCCTAGACTTGTGGCAATCCTCCTGGCTCAGCCTCCTGAGTGCTGGGATTACAGGCATGTACCACCACACCCAGTTTATATGGTGCTGAGGAATCAAATTCATATATTTAGTGTTTGACTCAGAGCTTGCTGGGCAAGCACTTTAACCATGGAGCCATTCCTACAGCTCCTCCACAAGTATTTTCCTATAGCTGTATATTTCAGGAGCTCATTAATTTACTACTGATTATTTTTACAATAAATTTAATGTCTGTTGGGGTACTTTTTATCTCTCTTCTTTCATAAGATTAATCTACAGTTTCTTGTGCTTACTTTTTCACCTCATTTTATTATGTCACTTAAATGATTTTTCTGAGTTATTCCATAAAAGAAATGATGAACATCATCATTTTTCAGGCATGATATGCCTAAATGTGTCAGTAGTATAGAAAGAAAGCTGAGCTATAAAGAATAAACTGGAAGGGAAAAGACTAAATATGTCAGCAAATTTTACTACTACAGAAAGGATATGACTAGGTGACAGGATCAGCCTAAGAGAGGCAGGAGTAAAGAAATGATTTAAAAAAAAAAAAAAACCTGAGGGAGTACAGTTTGATTTAACTGAATGTGCAAGGTATGACAGAGCAGGAAGTCAAGTATAATTGTACCTTGACATACTTAGAACGTGGTAATGTAAGAATCTCTAAATTTTAAATAAGAGAAGGAGGAATCTTGGGCTTGAAGACAGTAACCATGACGTTGAAAGTTTGCTTCCAAACTTCAGGTGCCTGAAAGGGAATATGAGATGAAGTTCAGAAGAGAAGATGTGGCTTTTCTTTAAAAAAAAAAAAATACTGCAGTTTTTAGCACATATGGATAGCAACAATCATTATAATTACCCTTTTTTTCCAATAAATAAATGTATTTGAGGAGCTGGAGGGTGCCTGAACCAAATACTACCTGAAAGATGAAAGTAAATAGTAATTTTCTTTAAGTGAGGAAGACATTTGGGCTGCCAGACAATAAATTTTAAAATTACCCAACAAATCTATTTGCATGATATTTGGAAGTGGTTAACTACATTTTTCACTCTACAAGTAATCGTGAAAGAATAAATGGTAAAAAGATCAATCCCAGTAGAAGTGGGAAATATTTGACATTATTAGAAAGGGAGATAAAAATAATAATAAAAAACATAGTGATGACATATTTTCTGAATATTTATAAGTTTTAAATATTCAAACGTAGCACCTAGCAGAATGCCATCTCCTCTTCACTCTGGATCTCTCTCTTTCTCTCTCCCTCTTTATTCTTCCTCTTCCTCTGTTTTTCTTCCTCTCTTGCCCCCTTTCCACTTCCTCATTTTCTTGGTCCTTGTCTCTCTTGTTCCTTTCTGTCCTCCCTTCACATTTTTTATCCCACAATTAATTTTTCAATTAATCTTAGAACACTTGCAGCAATTAGAACTCTAAGTTTTGTTGATGCTAAAGTTGTTTTTTTTTTTTTTTTTTTGCTACAACTAGCCCCCTCCTGAAAGAGTTTTGACACTCACCTCAGCTCTCAGTCCACAAATGGCAGACCAAGTATTTGTAGGAGATTCTGTGGGTGCAGCTATTCCTCTCTCAGTTTACACATCCCCTGAGTTCTGCCTGGAACCATCTGAAACTCCACAACCCAGCTACTTGTCTTTGGCAATGAGGTTGAAGACTCTAGCAAAGACTCAGACCTTTTCAATTATCACTACAAATTTAAGAACCTCCCCACAATGTCCTTACTGACCATAAGGCACTGCATCTGCATACCGGCTGTATAGACCACATAAGATCCTCCCGTTTCCCTAGCATGCGTATGGAGGGACCAGCATACAATGTTTAAATTCTGGGAGTTAATGCTGCATGGATAACCAATAACCAATATAAGTCAGGAAAGAAAAGGAGTCCGCACATATATAATCTGCCTTTTCTTCTCTTCATGTGAATATTTTAAATTGCAGCGGCTTCATGTAGCCAGTCTTTCTGGAGATGTTTTGTAACAATCAAACATATCTGTGATACAAAGTGTTGAAGAATCCAAAGATATACTTCTCAAATTCAATTTTTGCCTCATTGTGTTTCTCATGGATTGTAATCTCAAGAAATACAGAGCTCATAAAACTTTACCTCAATATATGCTTGCTAGAAATATGTGTGCAAGATTGGCTGTTCTAAATTGCCACTAGTGAATCCTAAGCACATGCATAAGTTCAAAGAAACATGTAAAGGCATATAACAGAAAAATATCACTATTTTTAAGAGCTACTGAAAGCTATTAAATGACAAAATAAATTTTGTTGAATAAAATGCATATGTAATAAGATGAATGAGTACCTAAAATCTCACCAGAAAATCTTACCAATTCTTAATTTGTATGTCACTAATAAAATATCTTCAAAATACACAAGGCATACATAATTCATGTATTTTATAACTTTTGTCCAATTGTAATTTTTAAAACAAGAACATCCTTTGATAGATTACTGGTGAGAAGTTGTGTAGTCACTCCGAAGAATATGTGTAATAATGAAGATGAGCAAGTTGTGGATATGTGCAACAATGGAATGTAAGAGACATAGGTTTGCTGTATAAAAGCAAACAACATAGGCCATACTACCACAATATGAGGCTCAAAATACACAGGGAGATGCAGTTATGGTAGAAATTATGTTAAAAGCAATGTAACAATAAACCCAACATTCAGGATACTAGTTGTCTTTGGGGTTAAGCAAAAACAGTATTAGTGATACTGATAATACTCTATTACCTGATCTCATTGGAGAATCCATGACTGCCTCATTTTCATATCTTATTGCTTTTATTGAAATAGAATGTACTGCTTTTATGCAACAGATATTATGTAAATACACACAAGTTTAAAACTTCTGAGTAGGATAAGGTATATCATTTATTCCTGATAAAAGTATTTAGAAAAAAGTTGTAATAATTTCATTATGAATCTTCATTTACTGTAAATCTTAAATGTACTCTAGAGGTCATATTTTAATATTCTGAGTCTAGATTCTTGATTCATAAAACAGTATCTTTTAAAGTGATAAATTTTGATTCAGTGTAGTAGTCTGCTTTCCAGTTTCACTTAATTATTTTTTTTCAATATGAAAGGGCTATACAACAATGTCTAGGGAAATCTGGCCACCTTTATCTAATTGTGTTTAATAAGCCAGCTGTTATTTTGAAACTACCAGTGAATTTGTGGTAAATGTTTCTCAGTATAGAGGAATTCCTGCTTCACTGAGTGTTATTTAAATATTTTTCCTTAAATTATCATAGCATACATACACAGACACAATTAGTATAGACAGATGCCCGGAGATATAGATAAATGGTAAGCTTAGATAACTCAATATGCTACACTGTTCATTTTAGTGCTACACACAGATAAAGGTTCATATTTGTCCTTTATCTCAGTGTACACATGCATGAAGTGGCAAAGTAATGATGACTATCTAGTTCCAAATAGATCATGAACTGATTCATTTACTGGCAGGGGATCCATGAGAGACTTATTTAATAACTCTTCACCCCATTTTCTGCATTTTAAAAAGAGTCCATAATATTCTACAATTTAGATGCTTGTAAGAGATAGTAAATAACACATATAATGTTGTTCTTTTCCTTTCTTGCAAGCTGTCAAGAATTATATACTATGCTGGTTATCGTTATACTGTTGGGATAATTTTCCTACATGGGGCCAGCTTTGCTCTCACATGGAGCAGGGCTGGTGCGTTATTTTATTCTCATCTAATACTTGAGACTCAGAAAAGAAACAGCGTTCACACATGTGGAGGTGAAAGATAAAGAATTGATAAGAGCCCAGTTTTAACTACATGCGACACAAGGCTCAACTACAGTAGCATGATCAGCAGAATGTGTATTATTTCACATGTCATGAATTCACTCATAGAGACAAAGTTGGAAGGGACTAGTTGATTCAGAAGTTCATGAGCTGCACTGAAACCCCAGGGTTTATTTTTCTTTTTCTATTCTCCTCAGTTCAAGTTATTTTTCCCAGTTTTGCAAGATGGCATCTTCAGCTTCAAGTGGCTTCATATTTGGTTTTTTAAAAAAATTGACTGATAAAGCATGTATTCCTTTTGTCCAAAAGTATGAAATATATCTTCACATAAGATGCCCCATGTCCCATTGGTCACAATCTCACCCCATATTCATTTGCACTGCATGTGGTGTGGGGGACCTCAGGATCAGTAAGTGACAGCATCTACCCCATTGTGTTTGGAAAGTATCGTGGTGTGATCTGAAATGTCCTCAGAAAGTCTCATGTATTTAAATGTTATACATTGTCTATGGAAACATGTGCTCTTGGGAGATTGGGGCCTAGTCTGGAGGGGTGGACTACAGTCATGGGCATGTAAATTGGATTAATGGTGTGTAAATTAGGATTAAGGGCATGTAGTGGGGGTTTGTGACACCTTCCACACCTGAATCCAGGGGGGGCTAATCACTGGGCTGAGACCTGGAAGGATATATAAGCTGCTACCTGCCTTCCTTGTACTTCTAGTCTCAACTAGTCTCAACATGCCTTCTAGTCTCAACTAGTCTCAACAGGACTTGGCTTCCTGTTTGGGATGTCCTGAGAAACTGCCTTCAACTCTGCCCTCTGCCCTCTGCCTTGTACTTTGATTGCTGCCGGCTGTCCCTGAATGGACTATGACCTTCCAAAACTGTGAGGTAAAATAAACCTTTTCTTCCCTAAATTTGTGGGTGTTGGGTATTGAGTCACAGCAACAAAACAGTAACTGAGACAGAAGGCAAGTGTTGGACGTAGCATGGAGAACACGACAACAACAAAGCCTACTGTGCAGCATCTAGTGCAGAGAACCCTTCCTATGAATGCTTGGTGAAATTATAGAAAACTGAAAATACTGATATATCATTGAATAGCCAGATAAATGCTAGCATGTTTAGAAAAAAATAAAAAAGTACTAGCAAGGACACAAAATTAAGTAAAATAAGAAAAATGCACAGAATTAGAAAGCAGTATTATTACATTACTTATGTATAAACAAATGCCGTTATTGTGTACATATTTCCCTTTTACTTTAATTACATTTCTCTTGAGGGGAATAGCAATCATTTATTTTCAGTATTAGCAAAGAGTTATTTTTCTTCTCTTTGTGGTTGCTACCTGGACACTAACATTTTTAAAAATAAACAGGGAAATCTTAGGAAAGTCAAATGATCTGCATAATATAATTTGCAATTCAAGAGGAAAATTATAATGATAAACTAAGCACTTAGTATGCATATATAATATTGGAAGAGAGTCCTAGGCTCACTGACAAATGGCCAAAAAAAAAAAAAAAAACACCCAATCAAGGAGGTAAATCACACTTTAGTTCAAAGGCATCACAGAACCTATAAAATTCCTTCCTGTGCATTTTCGAATCTGAAACTATTGACGATTTATATATTCTATGTATTGAATCAAAATGGCCATCAAGAGAGTGACCAGTAAATATTTAATGGGTTTGTGACCATTAGCCCTATTATTTTTAACTCGTTTCCACTATCAGTAAAAAGAATATTGAAAAAAAAAAGTTCAGAGTGGTGTTTTCTGCTGAAGGCACCATGTTTTTAAGGGCTCTGAACTCATAAAAATTTCAAAGCTAATAGCAACCTTATAAATTATTTCATCCTAATTTTACTAATGAGATCCAGGTAGAGATATGTTGAGTAACTCCCACTTCCTGTCACGGGCCAGCTGCATTCTCACCCATCTCTGCCTGCATTTGGGCCTGTCCACAAGAACTTCCAGTTTTTCCTGCTACTGTGCAATTGTCCTCAAAAAATTTTCCCCTTTTCACTTTTGGAATACAAAAATTCCTAAAAAGGAACTTCTTAAAACCAGCAAGTAAAATGTTCTCAACTTAAATTTTGAACATAATCATGGAGAACTGGATTCTATTTTAAGTTGGCTGGGCTTTTATTTGCTTAAGTTTGAAATTTTAATGCCTGGGAAGATTACTTCCCTGGTAAGTGGGAAACATAAACCCCAGCTCTGTTCCTCGCGGATATCTCATCATTACTGTTATTCAAAAGAATATTCAATAAAGTAGAAGAATAGCCATAGCAATTATATTCCAAAGAGAAAAGCAAAGTGGTTTGAAATCCATTCCCCAAAGTAGTACACGTCCTTGCAGGGAGACTGGTCTGAATAAAGGTTTTTATCTCCCATCTTTGGCCTATGCACTGAAATCTACACTTTTCTCATCTTTCTTGCAATTTGAAATATCTAGAAGAGGATATGGTCCCATGTTATCTCCTGAATATGCCTTTGGGTCTCTGCTGCCCAAGACATTATCGGCTTGATGTGAGCACATTCCGTGCAGAGTCACAACTGGTCTCGTTACTGTTTGTGCCCACTTCCCATGTTGGTAAAATGAAGTAGCTACTTTCCATTTAGAGATTCATTTCTTCAGCAAATATGTGTTAAGCATCTGGTGTATTTCAAAACTGGGAATATGTAGTGAGCAAGAAAGATACAATTTCTATTTATTTCTTTACTGAGTATTTAGTCCAGCAGGGAAGACAGGCAACAAAGTGACTAAATTCACAGTGCTACTTTCTTTGATCCAGAAATTATGGATCCCAAGAGAGCACATAACAGGGCTACCTAATGATTCCTAAACAACGCTGCTTGTAAATTTTGCAGTAAAAGCAGAGGAAGACGTTCATGAGTAATACAGGCTTGCTTTATTTTTACATTTATGTTTGGAAATTCGTATTTCTTTACAAAAGTATTCATTAAGGAATTTTTAAATCAAGAAGGGAAAGAGAAGTTGATGCAATCTATAAGTGCAAAATTCTCAGACTTAATGCAACCATTGTGTGTTGCATATATACACTAATAAAAATGGGTAAAAATGGAAAAAAATGTAAAATCTGGGAGAAGGTCATTTGGAAATTTTAAATGTTTTGATCCAGGTCTTACATGCCACATCTGAATTTCTGAAATTCCAGGAATTTCCTCTTCATTTCTGAATTCAATTTGTGTTGTTGCTGTGCTTTTCTGAAGAAGGGCTACTCTCTTACAATTAGGAGAGTATTGTCTCTGAGATAGTAGAGATCTACTCTAGTCATAGTGAAACATAATATCTGGGAGAATATCAGCAGTATTCTACTTTGCATACCAAACAAGCACTTCCTGGCAGCCATCACTGGGCAAAATCTCTCTCAATTTTTTTCTAATTGTCTCAAAATGGAGGATATGGATCTTTTCAAGGGAAAACTATCCCTAGTTGTCCAGATGCCAAAGCCTCACCCTGATTATTTCCCCACTCTATTACCTAAGGCACTATGTTGGTCTACAAGCATTTCTTGGGACTAAAATGACACATGCCTAAGGCAATCACCAGTTATTGCAGCCCTCTTACATGGAGGAAGTAGGAATTAGAAAGGTCAGTGTACACAATTCCTGATTCACCTACCAGGGGTTGTATATTTTTATCTAGAAATATAAAATCACAGTTACTGGAAGTGACTAGCCTCTGGCCAGTTCAGAAAATTAGGGCAAAGTTTATCAAAGTATATCATAGTTTTGACTTAACACCGAATATTTTACCAGGCAAATCATTTTGGTACCAACGTTGAATGCACGTAATTGTTGTATTAGTTGGAGTAAGGCTAGCTGACACTAAAAAGGACTCTAATGATAATCCACTGGCTGGAAAGATTCAAAAACAATTTTTTTTTTGGTCAGGTCAATCTGAGATGAGTATTCTATATTGGGGATTGTCTCTATTCCATGCGGCTTTCAAGGGATGAGATTCCATTAAGTTTCCTAAGTAGATTTTATTCCTTCCTTTGTAACGTTCTGTGGTATCTAAAACGTAAGCTAAGTTGCAATAGATTCCAGTTACTTTATAGGGAAGAAGAGCATTGAGAAAGTCCAAGAAATGCCTGAATCACTTTCATTCACATTTCACAAAAGAAAATAGTTGTGTGTCACACACAATTAATGTAGAGGCTTAAAAATGTAATCTTTGAAAGAAGAACTACATGCCCAATCCCATTTATAATACTTTGCAAATAGATAAGGAGGGACACGGGACATGGGTGTGCAATTAGCAGCACTATAATTGTACTTTAGAAATGCAAACTGAATATGAATGCTTTTGATAGAAAAGAGATAATTGTTAGTTCTGAAAAAAGGTATATATTATTCCATAAGCACAAGAATGTGTTAGTTTAGTTGGAAATGAAGTAGGTTTTTCTTAAAATAAGGTTATAATTTATGTATTGCTGCTTACCAGATAACCCTGTGTCTTAAGAATTAAAGCAGGGATCTGCAAACTTTTTTTCCCTGTAAAGGTAAGGATAGTACATATTTTAGACTTTTCAGGCTATATAGCATCTCTATTATAACCATTCTAGTCTGCCACTGTGGTGTGAGAGTAGCCTTAGCAATGCATAAACAAATGAGGGTGGCTGTGTTCTAATAAAATGCTTTCAAAAATATCTCAGTGGGGAGATAGTATAATCAAAATGCATTATACATATTAAATGCAGTTCCCCGTAATGTGAAACTAAAGGGGAGGATGAGAGAAAGGGGTCATGGGAGATGCAAAAGTGGTTAAAAAGGCTACATGCTTGTACAGATCTACCACAATGTTGCTCTTTAATGTGTAAAACAAATATACACTAAAACCAAAACAAAACAAAAAGTGCAATGTGGAAAAAAAATCTGATGGCTTAGATTTGGCCTATGGACTATAAATGTTGACCCATTTATAAGTCATCACCAGTTTTGTTTTTTCTCATGAGTTTGTAAGGTACGAATTGGTGATTCAGTCAGTATGCAGGTCTTTTACGGTTGAAGAGTCCTTGGTGATCTCATTCATGTGTCTGGTAGCTGTTCCAGGCACACTCAGCTGGTACAGCTCATCACCACCTAACTTCTGCTTTTTATTTATGTGCTAGATCAACTTTCTTCCTGTAGTGATCTCTGGGCAGCAAAAAGGACATGCACCCATGTGCATATTCTTCTTAAACCTTGCTTTCAGCAGATTTGCTAAAGTCACACTGGCCAAAGCAAGTCATTTGGCTTATCTCAGACTAAAAGGGAGAGAGAAATAAAGTTTAAGCTCTTCACAAAAGGAATTGTAAAGTCATATTGCAAAGGTGTGTGCATACTGAAATATGAAAAATTATTTTTGTCTTTATATAACATCACAGTCTTTGAAGTTAATAAATGACTTGAAGTTTTGCTAAATGTCAGCGATTTCTTTCAATACTATGAAATTACTTATGTGGATTTAAAAACATATTTTTGACAATGAAATGATTACATAATTTATAAAGCATTGCACAGAATATGTATAACTTATTTTAAAATATTAGAAAGAATTTATTAGAAGTGAAAAAAGGGTCGTAAGAATAAATTAACCATATTGAATAATGGCTTCATGAAAGAATTTTTAGCTAGGCAAATAAGCAGAATGATATATACACTATTTAATCTTTACTTAAGTTCCTTATATCCTGCAGTTACTACTCTTAAATTTTCAAGTAATACAGACTGCCTGTCATGATAACAGACACAGTGGCCTCTGGCTTTGAATATTCTATTAGAGATTTCTGAACAGCAGAGCAGACAGCGAGAAAAAAAAAAAAAACTCATATTACCTTACCAAGAAGTTTTGAATAACTGAAGACACAAACTTAATCTAATTTGGGAGAGTAGGTTCAAGCCCCAAGAGGTGGCTCTGAGCTTGTATGTGTGTGTATTCATGTGTGTGTGTCACCATGGAAAATGGAAAAGTTTTTCTCATCTAATCACACAAAGAAAATTTTCTATGTAAGTATTACTAGTTGTCTATACTCTTTAAAAATTCTAATAATATTTAGGAGAAACCATCTTACATGTGAAAAAATAAGAACATTTTTGTGAATCCTCCTCTCTCTGAATTTTGATGAACTAATATAAATGCTTTTTAGTGTGTGAGAAGTGCAAAATCATTTGATGTTATGTATAATAGGATGAATTGAATTACTAGAGTGCTACTGCTATCGATGTTTATTATGTACCAAATATCATGTGAAATACATTGTCCATTGGAAGGTGAGTAGAATCTTATGTGAGCGTTTTTTTTTTTTCCATCGTAGATAAAAACTAAATCTCAGAAAGCAAGAAATTTTCCCAGGGTCCTTTGGTATGACAGCAGACTGGAATATGAGGAGTAAAATCTTGATGTGCACGATGTGTGGACTGATGGTTTTGATGGTATAAACAATTTCATGTGGCTCTTTTCAATCTACTAGTGTCATTTCACTAAACACGAAATTTTAAAAAAGAGGGAGAGAGATTCATATAATCAGCTATTGTGAGCCAGTTGCAGTTGGCTCTGATACACACCTACCAAGGTCACAGGAGGTCAGAGAGTTAAGGTGTCTCCAAAGCCCACCTCCTGAATCACTATAATGCTTGCCTGACAGAATTTACCTAACAATTCATCAAATGCGTGAATGTTAGTAACATATTTAAGTCCAGGAACATAGACATTTAGTTATTCTACTTTGAAAATTAATACAGAAATATTCCCTGAGGATATTTGAAAAGACCACATTAGAAGGCCAAAGACCAAGCAACATTTTATGTTTCTTTCATTTTTTTTTGTTCTGTTTGTGTTTTGCTTTTCATCTGTATTTGAAGCTTTTGTAATCATCATTACTGTTGCTTATTCATATTTTTATTGCCACATTTTATTTGAAAATTCTATGCTTAGCTTCCAACTAATTGCTTTGTTGGTCCATATTCTATATTTCTTGTTCTTTTTATTTTTAATTTTGATTACATATTTATTTATCTTTCTTGCCTTATGGCATAAGTTTCATATGTTCACTCTAGTTTTTCTACAAAGATAGAAGTCTTGTTACTAAAATAAAGTCTGTTCACATTTTTAGGTTTATTTATTCTCTTTACACTAGAATTTCCTCATCTGGAAATGGGAATAGTACTTTGAATAATATGGATGACTGATCAAATTTTAAAAATAGACTACAAAAGAATCAAATGTGAGTGGTCTGACACAAGGATGGCATTTTTAAGAATGGATGACACTTCCTTTACTTGATGCTGATGAAAAATATCATTTGATGATTGATGAGAGCATATCTTAACCTTTAGAAAACAACAGAACTTCTGAGAGTAACAACAATTTTCCAAAAAAAGTAAATCATATTTGGTTATTTATGTAATGCATTGCAACTAACAATTTTATCATCGGTTAAAATAATTATGATACTAATGAATGTTATTTACCAATATCAAGGATTGAAAGGCTGACAAATGAGAGATTATTTACACCATAGAAACTTATGTGTGTTAAGTTTAACAAATATTAAAAAACAACTTTGCAGTTTTCTATAATTTTCTAGTTGATTGGGTAAGGGAAAACTTAGATAAATGTACCTGTGTTGACAGAGAAAGGGATCTTCATACTGTAGAGCAGCTGGTAAGCATTTGAAACTCATCGCAATTTTCACAATTCTTCAAAAGGCTTGAATTAAAGTTAGTGGACAGCCAGCAAAATTATTCTTATATACTTCTGTAGAAAATATAAGCAGAAATCCTGTGTATTCTATATTTTTGCAACAAATCCCATCATATATTTTCTTCCCACTTAAAGACTGAATAATTCTGTTGAATAGTTGGTCTATAATAGGTATTTCTACAAATAAGATTTTAAAAGCTTACCTTTTGCTTGTTGTGTAATTTTTCTGAATCCATATCAAAATCCTGATTTTCTATTGAAATCATTACTTTTGTCATGCATCATATCCTAGGATTTTTGAAGAGGTACACAGAAAAATGAATAAGGATTGTTTTTTTTTTTTCCTGATGCAGATTCAAGTACACCCAGGCAAATCAAAATAAATAGGTAGGAAACAGAGCTAATTTAGAAAACTGAGGTTCAAATGAAATTAAACCAGCCATAGGAACAATATGGAACGTCAAATCAGGAAATGAAACCAGGAGTGAATTCAATTTTAAATAGTGGTTGATTATAATTAAACTTCAAATATAATTTGTAAATTATGAATTAGACGACTGACAGAAACACATAATAAGGTTTGTGTTTTGTGTCTTTCTTACTGTTCCTTCCTCTTGTCTCATCCTCAGCCTTGTGGTTATACCACAGGAAGCCAAGTTTCATTTTACTAACCACACATACTTTAAGATCATAATGTATTTCAGGCTAGAAGAGAATCCGGGGAAGAAAAATTGTTGACTCAAAGTTTATCCAATATCTTTCCAATAGATGGAAAGCGGGAAGATAGCACACATTCTGCCTCAACATACCGACACCTATTGGATGTTCTCTGCATTGCCAAACTATTCTCTCAGTATTCCAATGGCTTGACTTGTTACATTTCATCACTGAGCAGAGGGAAAGTGCAGCTTGGCAAGAACATGATCACGCTGGCTTTTCCTCTACAATTAAAGCACTTGACTGTTTCTTCTATGCGGCCTACTGGATCTCTGACATACACATTTCTCTTTAGATGTTGGTGTTACTAGAGATACTTGCTTTGATTATTAAAACACAATCATTGAGAGCCTTTATCCTTGTTTAGGGGGAAGTATGAGGAGATCACTTTTTGCAAAAAAAAAAAAAAAGAAAAAGAAATGGACTCTGGTAAATATTATTTCTCTCATAATTCCAGGTTAGGTTTTTATTGACTGGGAAAGCAACACCACATTTTAGAAATTTGGGGCAATTTCTTGTGTTTATAAAAAATGTGCCACTACTCAATATTAAATCTGAACGTACTCCAGGTTAAACAAATTGAGAGACAGAGTGGTAAGAAAGCTAAATAAATAATAAGTAAATTAGAGGAGTCAGGATTAATCACAAAGTGAAAATGAAACCTCTAATAATGACAAAGTTGCGAACAAAACATCTAAATAAAGTGCAAAATACAGAGCATGCCTATTTTCTATTAGGTTTTCTAGCCTCCATTTATTAGTAAATCATGCAGTTTAGCTTAGGAAACATAATACCAAATTTAAGAGGAACACTACCAAAATTGTCTTCAAGCAACATGCCTCTTATATGTTCCTATTGTAACTCTCTATTGTCAAGACATTCTAGTTGTTTTAATTCTTCTCTACAGACTACTGCAAGTTCCAAACATTAGCTTCATGTTATTCTTAGACTTTGTTTTCCTGTTTTTATCATTTTATTTTTTTATTAATTCCCATTTGTAGAGAACAGTGGAGGATATTTCAGCTGATCATTTTTTGTGGAATACATGGTTTGTCATGAGCAACATAAATAAATACATTAATTGCCTTATCATACTTTTATCTGACAGATGGGTCCCCAGGCACAGAGCCTAACCTTTTATTTTGACACCTGCCACATTTCGCCAGCCCTGACCCTTTTTCTTTGCCAGAGTGTCACTGTGCTGTTCACCATGGTTGCACTAATCTCCAGCTTTTAAAAAGCATAATGTTGGAACCCTTCTGAGAATCACTGCTATCAATCAGCCGATACTACAACAGAAAGTATTTCACAGATCCATCCCACATCCCTTCTCTCCTGTGATTCAAGCACATTTGCTCTTATTTCTGTAACCTACTGGCTCAATAAGATTACACGGAGGTTGTTTTAATCAAAGGCTCCATATTGTTAGCGTCTGACACAAACTATTTATTTTAGCAGTAACTTAAAATTTAGGATTTGCTACGGAGTACAAAATGGAAGCTATGCTTTGATTTTTGCTCCAAAAACATTTTTTGTCCTGCAAAGCAAACATGCTGTTTTAATATGTGTAAGGAGTTAAAAACACTCTGAATGGAAGAAAATAAAAGCATCAGGCCATAAAATATGTTTTTAAAATCATCATGTACCCAAACTCATACTTGCACCTTTGATTTCTGGTGTGATTTCAGAATCCACTGTCACATATATGTCTGGATTATTACAACTGAAAGCACATGAGATATCTGTAAAAGAGTGAGGGTCAGTTATAAAGAGCTTCGCAAATCAGAGAACATTCAGATGGCAAGGGAGTTATAGAAGCTCCTTTATTTTGATAATTTGGTATAAACTTTAAGGGTTCTCTCATGCAAAATCAAACTATTATTAATTTTCAAAATCTTGTAAACAGTCATTTGGGGAATTACAAATAGAAAAGTATGTAGATGATAGATAGAAAATAGATTTTAAATAAAAAATAGGTTGTGACACCAGACCAATGCAGTTTTACTTCCAATCTCATTGCAGAGATTTGGATGCCAATAACTCATCTTTCACTGTGCCGTTCATGGCTTCTAAAATAAATTTATTTTATATAATGGGAAAAGCCTGAGACTAAGTCTAGTTAAGATAAGTTCTTGAATAATTTAGAGGCCCATTTATGCCAGCTAGGATGTATATGTACATTCCAAGATATATACTGTCTATATCCTAGAATAGTCAAAGAAAATGCAGTTTCATGCCTGAGGCTAGGAACTATTGGAAGTGGAGGTAATTATAGAGTTATGGCAGCTTTATGTACTTCAACATCAGCAGTTCCTTAATCTTCAATGTTAACACTATTAATATGACTCAGCTCTATTGCCTGTATTTTTCTTTCTGCCCTGATCTAAACAGCTTTCATAGATTATTCTGAGTTTCTGCTAGCTCTTATTTTAAATATGTATAAAGCCTTGGAATGTGACAGAAAATCCTTTCTTCAGATATTAGCTCTAAGTCCAGAGACAAAATATTGATGCTCCGCTCATGGTTTCTAGCCTGGTAAGGCATTTCATAAATTGCTGGTCTGTCTATGTACATTGGCTCCAATCCAGTTAGCTATAAAGGGTGGAGGCCAGTGTCTTGTGTGAGTGAACGCAGCGACACAGATGGCCAATGTTTTGGACAAGATTCATTCTCTTAGAAGAAATACACCAAGATTAACACAGGCAAATACTCCAAGTGTGTTCCAGGGACTGACACTTACTCGTGTGCTGTCTGTTAACCTTCCAAACAATACGCACATAGAAGTTAAGATTTTGAGAGTTATTAGAGCTACTTGCTAAAGAAATCCATGGCTACAGAATCTAAAAATAACAAATTTGAACTTGTGTTTTGCCCTATCTCTTTTAATTTGTTTTTCTAGTGACTCAATTTTATTACATTAGTTAAAAAATGATTGGCAAGATATTATGAGTCGGTAGGAAATGGGCTTTCATTATAAATATTTTCAGAGGCACTGGATTAGGAGACTCATAATCTATGTTGTTGCACAACTGATTAATTAGTCATAATAATCAAATTTTGATAGTCAAGTTGCTGTATTGTAAATTTCCTCCTAAGCAAAAGAATAACAGTCACTCTTTCTTGTTACCATCAGTCATAAACAAAACAAAATGAATTTTTAAAAGCTCTATTAGACTAATCAGAATTATATTGTTGAATTTCCCTGTTAGCAAGTCTCCTTATTTTACACAATGAAAAATTAAGTTTATTTATAATATTTATCATAATAATTATAAATATTTATTTTAAGCCTCGTAATTGTCACATATAATGTAGGAAAAGGCAATATGAATTTTATTGCTTATTTCTGTAGTATTTTCTACTTGTTGGAGAAGGGAATCTGAGGTCAAACTGATAACATTTGATGCCAAAAGTCCTTTTCTAAATAACTTCACAATATATTTGATTGTATATAAAAGTTACATAAAAGTAGATAAGCAGTACAATATTCTAAGAATTACCAAGAGGAAGTACACATTTAATAAATTAATGGTACAAAAAATATCAAAGACTAGGGATATTGAAAAGAATATTTTGGGCTGTGGTGGTCAGAGAAGATTTATACCACTAGCAGTATTTATACAGTATTTTAAAGAATGAATGAGATTTGGAAAGGAGTGAAGAGAAACTAGGTTATTCCAAGCAGAATAAAACTTGTAAGAAAAAGTATAGATGTACATGTGTTTAAATATATGTGGGATGGCAGAGAAAATGAAAATAAATAAATAAAATTAGAAATATAAAATAAATTTTAAAGGGGAAAAAAATCAAAGGTCAAATACAAACATTTAATAGTTTCCACCACCCATAACATTAAATTAAATGATTACAATTGTGCTTCTTGAAATAGTATTGTGTGTGTGTGTGTATATTTATATATATGTAATTTATGAAATAGTATTGTATATATGTATTTGAAATAGTATTGTATATATGTATATGAAATAGTATTGTATATACGTATATAAAATATTATATGTATGTATATGAAATCGTATATGTGTGTGTGTGTGTGTGTGTAACTGACACATGTGAAATGCAAACCTTGCAAAGGCTAAGTATTTTTTAAAAGATTTTCTGTAATTCATAATACAATATGCAAATTAATAATACTTTAGATCTAAGATATAATTCACCAAGTGAAAACATAATACAGCAATATTAATATGCTTCTTATGACCATATGTTATCTATTTATTTATTTATTAATTGAGACAAGGTCTTACTCTGTAGCCCGGACTTATCCTCCATGCCACAGCAGTTTAACTGCTGTGCCATTCCTCCTTCTGCACCCCCCATCCATCTAAGTTTAATGCAGAGAACAAGCATACTAAATGGGAAGAAACTTGCTTCTCCTAATGAACAATTTTATATGTTTACCAAATTCTTTACAGTAGGATTGTGTTATTTAAGTTTGAAAAATTTACAGAACTTTATGTAAATTTGGACCACTGTCCAAGTAGTGCCTACTGCGTAAAAGTCTGCCTAGTAAGAATATCATGTAGGGACTGAAGGAATGTCACGGTAGCTAAAGAAAACACAAGGCCCAGAGTTCAATTTCCCAGCACCACATAAGCTAGGCGTCGTGGTGCATGCCTGTAGTCTCAGCATTGGGAGACTGAGGTAGGAGGATTGCCATGAGTCGAAGACTAGCCTGGTCCACACAGTGAGTTCAATACCAGCCTAGACTACACAGCAAGACCGTATCTTAAAAGAAAAAAAAAAAAAAAGGATGTCATCGAATATTTTAAGAAATAAATACTATATTAATTAATCATATATTAGTTTAATTGTGGCAATAGTAACAGAAAAAAAGTAGTGGTAATATTCTTGTGTAATATTATTTTAGTTTATACTCTACAATTTTTACTGCATTGCATTAAAATCAATTATTCAGTCACTCCACTTACACAAAAAAGACAAACCAACAAAGATTTTGCACTTCTGAAGGTCACTTCTTGAAGAAATAAGCAGATGTGTTGTGGTGCTGCCAAACTGTGTAGTGAGAATAATCACACTCGCTGTCCGGTGAATAAAGCAATGTTGAAAGGGAAATGTCTTCAGGTGCTCATAATCGAAGTGGAGACGATAAGTACAAACTGCAAAAATTGAAAATTGGAATAGAAACTAATAGTCTGATTTAAATGAAATCATGGCCGTTCCTTAAATTTAAAATAAAAACAACAAAGATAGTTTCAAATACCTTCAATAATAGGTGGAATTATTTGACTATGAAGGAATCAGGCATATACATATTTTTCCTCAGCATTCTTCTGCCCACTGTGGCTGTGAAAGAAACCTTTGAAGCAGATAGAAGAATTGGAACAAAGTAGGCTGAATGACTTTTTTCACCAATTTGATATTGTTTAGCCAGTTTTCTTCATTTCATGTAACATCTTTCTTGCTACTTTAATGTTAATTTTCTAAACTAAAGTGAACAATAATTGATACTATAATTGTAGTTAATATTCACACAATTTTCATTTTCATTCTACTTTTTAATATTTGTAAACATTTTTTGAAATGTATGAAATATTTAAGTTTTTATTACTTAACAATATTCAGATAGCTATCAGAGTAAACTACCTAGGTAAACTTGTCAAGTGGCCTGGAGCACCTTGGAATGAAGCCCAACGCCAAAATTTGTGAAGTTTCATATAACATTTTTTTTTCTTTTTACAAACTTCATTATGTTGTTCTTGATCACAACATTTGTGGAAAGAAACAGAACAGAATGGCATAAGAGTATATTATATCTATGAATACTAGAATATTATCCATAATTGGCATTATAATTATAAACTTTTCAGCCAGAAGAAACAAAAAGAAACTGTTAAAATTAACTAATGAAACAGAGACAAGTCAGTTGTTTGCCTTTGTGACTAGTAATCACTGCAAGGTGCAGCTGACTGCCGCCGCCTAGAATCTATAGCAGAAACGTCCAGTGGCAGTTTTACAGATTTTTAGTCATATCTTTAATGATGTGATTGCACGCTTTTCAAGCATAGACTGCACAAGTGACAATAGAAGTCTGTGGTGGGAAAAGTGAAGTGCAGGGCCAACTCTTCCCTCAGTTAATCAAAGCCAGTGTGTATCAGGTGTTACATGCGCTTGTGTGACTTGGACATTAAAAGACAGCAATTAGTAATAATAGTATTTCAACCTTTCACACCTGTGTGCCTGGGAAAAAAGGCGTTTGTTGTTATGAATCAGACTTGTAATTTGTCTTATTCATTGAAGTTGGGGTTTTGTTTTGTAAAAGAACAAATTGAGTACTTTGTTAGCAACAATAATATAGAAGTACAAAACAAACCATATTTCCTGCTTTATATAATTATAATCACATATAAAACATTAGTAATGCTAGAAAAATAAGTGGTTGCTCCTTTTTTTAATTTTTGGAATTATAGGTTGGCAATTGGACATAAAACTCAACGAAAAAGTTGATTTTTTAAAAAAATTTTCTTATACTTTTTGTCAGCACTGTGGATTGAACCCAGGACATTCCCACTGTGTTACATTCCCAACCATTTTGTGTGTGTGTGTGTGTGTGTGTGTGTGTGTGTGTGTGTGTGTGTGTTTGTGTGTGTGTTTGTGTGTGTATTATTTTATTTCTGAGATAGAGTCACTAAGTCACTAAATTTCCCAGTCTGCGCTCAAATTTGTCAGCCTCCTGCCTCAGACACCCCAGCGGGCTGAGATTACAGGCATGTGCCATCATGCCTGGCTGAACCATGTTACTTTACTACACATTCACGAGATCTGCTTTCCTGGAGAAAAATATTCTTCACTTCCAGTCACACTTTATTCATATTACTAACTTTTGGCAATATGTATATTGGTAAACAGTGATTTTCAAGGATGAAGCACAGAGAGTAAAATTAGATAAAAGGTGTCTGATGAGCTTTTGAGAATGCAGAGTGGAAACCACTTCTATCAAAACATGCATTAGTTTCACAAAAAACAATGTCAAATGTTCCACCAGTTTTGTCTTTATGTTGCCTTCTCTTTAAATATTCTAATTAAAAATATAAAAAATAAAGTAAGTTGTGTTACCTATATACGTTAATATATTATAAATTTTTATATACAACTCAAGACAATTCTTTACTCATTGTGGCCCAGGAAAACCAAATGATTGAATATCCATGACCTGTGGCACCAGTCCTTAATATTTTATTTTGCTATGAGTTGCCTATCCAATCAAATTTCAGTATTAGTCACACAGTTCTGATTGGTTTCACAGAAGGTCTCTTTAAAGGAAAAGACATAGTGAAATGATCACCAGTCTAAAACTACTTTTAGTCAACTAGCTAATTTCTTTTATCTTAAAACAACATCAATAATAACAATAACAACAACAGCAACAAAGACGCTCTGTAGCACACCTGCCAACAAGCAGCTCTGCAAGCAACCAATTTGTTTTATCCCTAACCCTGAAAAATATATTATAGCCCCAGTGACCTATCAGTTTCTAGTCATCTTTTTTCTTCTTTTGAAGGTTATACTTCTTTAAATATCAGTTTGTTTTTCCTCCTGATATTCACTCCTCAGCCTCTTTCACTTGACTCCTTATATCCAAACTTTTCTGCTATCAAACCTGTGACCTTTTCTTAGGACTAATTTCAAATCTCCTTTTGATTTTTGAAATTATTATCTCCATCTTAAAATCAGGGCTCTTGCCTTCCTTAACCCCTACTTAACCTGACGCTCTCTGTAGCGTCAGCCTTCCTTTTTGTCACAGAATACCCATACTTCTGAAGATCTGACTTCTTACATTTCCTTTAATTTTCTATGTTTTAGAAGCAGCTCTTGGGTCTCCCACTTCTGTCTCTGCAAATCTCTCCGGAAGCATTACATCATTACATGCTCTCTGCTAGACATCAACCTGATAGCCACCCAGCATCCTAAACTCCAAGGCACCCAGACACACTTTTCTCACCCCTTCACACTTTTCATTGTGCTGTGGTATGGGAATCATTTGTGTCTCCCCAAAGGTTCATGTGCAGGAGACTGGGTCCCAAGGTTGGGGATGATGTTGGCTGGTGATGCAAATCCTTAATAGGGTCTACTGGGAAGGAGAGAGGGTTAGGAGTAGATAAACTCCTCCAGACAAAACTGTGGTATTTGTAGTGAGACCCTGGTTAGTTTTTAAAAGAAAGTTGTTAGGAAAGCTCTAGCCTCTCTTCCTCCTTGATGAATTATTTTCATCTTTCTACACAGATTTCCAACATTTCCATATGCTGTAAGGTGATACAGCCATGGGGACAGGGATTCCTCACCAGAGACACAATATATTGTGCTTTCTGGACCTTGAGTCTCCCAAATTGTGAGCTAAGTAAACCTTTTTACTTTACAACAGTAACCTGCCTTGGGTACTTTATTAGAGTAATGAGTAGTAGACAAATCCACATCATAACCTGAAAACCAGGGTTTGATTATCACAGTGAGATCTGACTCCTCCTCACAGGCCTTGAGAATGTATCTTCTATAGATTTTTGCCTCAACTGCATTTCTCACAAATTTCTCACCCTTCTACAGTTTTGTCATATTCTTTCATCTAAATTTGATGTAAGATATCAAAATAATTATATAACTTGACTCTATCCACCTCCTTCTTGCAAACTGGAACATTATGTTCACAAAACCCCATGACTTTTGGTGAGAAATCTCAATTATTTAAAAATTTTTTTCAGTGACCTTTGTCATTTGTCCAACATTCTTAAATAGCCTAATTTGTAAATCTTTGAATATAAAAACTCACTCATCTTTTCTCCTTCACACTAGATTGTCAGTTTCTGGAAAACTAGGTCATTATGTTATTTTTTCCATGTTCCCTAGACTTTCTTAAAGTACCTTATTCTGTGATCATGCGTTTTTTCATATTCATTCATTTGAGCAAATGCAATGTCTTTCAGCTAACACAGTCTCTTCATCTTTGAAATTTTAGCATCCCTACAAAATGGTTCTCAGTCTTGGATGCTCACTAGAGTTGCTGGGAAGCTTTTGAGAAACCCTAACCCTCCACCTACAGAGATTTTGATTTAATTGCCTGGGGTGAGATTCAGTAAATGGTATTTTTAAATGTTCCCAGACAGTTTGAAGTACGCCAGAAGTTAAAAATCTTCTGAGCTAGAGAGTAAGTGTAGGCTGGGGAAACTTAAAATTTGAATTTAGTTTAAGATTAATTTTCACATACTATATTTACCTCAACAATCAAATCCACCCAAATGAATCTTTTCATTGTCTCCATGCAATAGGATTTGGTCCTTAGTGGATCTATAGTTAGTGGAAAATATTCATAGAAAAGAAAAATAGTTCTTTTTAATATGAAATTAGACCTTTTGAATGCATATGTAACAATATTGGACTGGGATATTCAAATAGATTATGATTCAGGACCAGAAAACAAAGTTTCACAATTTATTTCTGGGTATCTTATTCTTTTTGTATAGTTATCTATTCATCAACATTCATATTTGATTAAATTTTGCTTATTTACAATTGCAACTTAGTAGAGACTGAGATTATTCCAAGGCAGGCTATTTTAAATTTTTGAGTTTGTTGATCTTAATGCATCTTATTTGATCATTAAGTGCGCTGATAATTTTAAGAGTTCACATATCCTGGCAATATATGGCAATAGTTTCCATAACATTGTGGGCTTTGAATCCTCTAAATTTTAAAAACCATTAAATTGTAGTTTCTGTGGGACAAATTCTAAGTGAAGTTGACCTTTCTATAATTTTACTATTTCTTCTATTATTTTGTATTGCTTTCTCTTTAAAGATAGGCATAGCACATAGTTAGAAATAATTTTCAACATTCAAGTTTCAGAAAACTGGTTCACTCATGTTTGCAATTTAGACAAGTGACAGTTTTTAATGTCATCATTGATTATCCAACAATTTAATAGTTCTGAAATATTAACTAATTGTTTTAGGGGTAAGAACTTCCTTTGTCCCTCCTTTTCCCCTTACTCTGAGACTTTTGAAATTGCAGTCTGATGTAATAGTAAAAGAACAAAATGTTTAATTTCTTTTATCTTTTAAAATTTTGTTTTGTTTTGTTTTTGTCAACTGGCTACAGAAAAAAAAAAAACTGAATCCTTAGTAAAATGGAGAGGCCTCAGAGTCTAGATAAAAATCTGAGAGAGAAATCCCCCCAAAACTAAAAATGTGCCATTCCTCTGATTCCAATGCAGAGAAGGAAGAAAGGAAATGATACAAAGAAGTTATTACAGCACAGAACCAGACAAGAGACATGGTACAGCGAGCCATGGTAGGAACACATGCGAGTGAGAATAGACGTGTTTTAGGTGGCTACACACATGGGCTCTGGAGCCATTTTCCTTGTTGAAATCCCAGGTCTGAGAATCATGACCTCTGTGGCCTGAACTCAGTTATTGTTATTGCCCAGTTATCCAAAATTATAAAAATAGGAATAAGAAGGTTCCATAGCTTATGAAATTGTTGTAGGGAGTGCTAAATTAGAGATGCTAGAGAAAGTAAACCATTCTCATAGAGTCATCTTTTAACGTCCTTCACTATTTTTTCTTTCTCTCTTACCTTTCGTGATGCCATCCCATCCTTATTCTCTCCTGCCAGTTTGACTATTTTCTTCTGTCTCAGGTCTTGTAAGACCTGTGCTTTAAAGAACTTTTCTCTGGTCAGCACTCAAAGTCATAGGCATCTTAGAAAGTCTATTCACCTCCTTAAGAAGCTTCTCCAAGTTTTGCACACATCCTATGGTTTAAAGTGAATATTTTCAGTATGTATTTCTTCAGTTCCTTTGGATGGACTTTGTATTTGGCCTATTCCAGCCTTTGATTAGGCATTTTCTCTCTTATTTAATCATATTAGTTCAAAAAAAAAAATTCTGGACGTAAGTATAACAAATGCTGGACAAAGCCTCCAGATTCTGTCCAGGTCCCAGATCCAAAAGTCTGAACCTTCCTCCTTGAGTTGATTTTTCAGCCTCCAGAGGAGAGTTGCATTTATCCATCTCTTAAAGAATAAAGAAGTCACCTCCTTTATTTTCCATATATATCCTGGACATTTTCTTTTTCTTTATACTTTCCATGTGCATTCATAGGTAAATTAAAATAATAATTTTGATTCTTATTCTATACTGAGCTCTGTTTTGAAAAAAGTAACATTGTGTTTCTCATTTTGCAAATGAAGAAACTGAGGTAAGAGAGGATGAGTAATATTAACAAAGTCACATAGCTCCTAAGCATCAAAGGAAAGATGGACCATCCAGGTCCTTTATCGAATTTATATTTATATTAGTCAGCTTTCCTGTTGCTCCACAAAATAACATGATAGGAGCTACTTAAAAAGAGAATGTTATTTGACTGAGAGTTTCAGAGATCAGTCTATGGTTAGCTGCCTTCAAGGCAGAAACATCATGGGAGGAGGGTGTGGATGAACGAGGCTGCTGAGGCACCGAGGGTCATGCTTCCATGACCCATGCAGACGCACCCTAAAGTGCACCTTACTACTGCCCTAGCCAGGCCTCAGGCTAATCAAGTTGACAATTAAGCTCCATCAGAAGAATGCTAAATATGGAATTAAAGGCAAACTGTTTAGGTTTGAATATTTTTCTCCCTTTGGAAGCTTTGTGACTTGGGTTAAACTATCTGTGGATCCATGGTTTTTTTGGTTTCTGGTTTTAAAAATGGAAGTAACGTTCACTATCTCCCAAGACTTACATGAGTATTAAGCATGATAGCGTATATATGGTACTTAGTACCTAGTGCTGAAAAGCCTCAAAATGGTTAGCTTTCATTATCATGGTTACCACATGCTGCCTCTACGGATCTCTGGCTTTGCCTCCTGTTCTCATTCTTTGACACCTTATATCCAACTTTGTGAGCTGTCTGATGGTTCTTCATGTATCAGTTTATTATAATAGCCACAGTTTATTATTTTACTCTATTTTGGCTTGGTGGATATCACCATCATATGAAATATTGGAATCACTCAAAATTTCCCTTTTAATCAATTAACCTCAACACTGAGCCTCCATACTCTTTCTGACTTATATTTTATTGCATCCATTTCTCTCTCACCCTGACCCAAAGCAGGCTGATTTCTAGCATTATTGAAATATTTAACTTTAATTCATTATATTTTTAAAAAAGGAAATCTAAAGGAACCCTATGACTATGCCATGTAAGAGGTTGATGATACAGACACATGGAACCTGATGTCTGTCCTTAAGGGATCTCGCCATCTAATTCAGAAAAGCAGGACATTAGCAGATGATTCAACACAATGTAAAGGCTATAATAAGATAATTGGCAGTGTATCCAGGGGAAATATAAACTAAGTTATAGGCAGCATAGCAAAGGAGATAATACCTAAACTCAGTTTAATTCAGTAAACACCACAGATACCGGGCTGTGTGGTAAGTGCTGGGGTGTTCTTTCTGACCTTAAGAAGCTAATAATCAATGGGAGAAACAAGTGTGAGTACAGATTTCAAAACAAGGTGACAATTCCTAAGACACATAGAGGCAGAGTGTATTCCAAGAATGCAACTGAGGAATTTGTCGTTTCACAGGAAGTCTAGGGAGTATGTTAGGATGTCCAGTGGTTTTTCTACAGCTTCCTGTGCTTAACTTCACTCTTCTCATCTTTGCTTGCCAGAAAAAAAATCTATTCCTGGGTCTTCCCTTCAGTTGTTACCTTCACTTCATCCCAAGTTGATTTTACCCACAGTGCCCACCTGGCTACACCCCTCGGCCTCCTGCCTCCTGCCACTATGGACACTGCTCTAGTAGAGCAAATCTTATATTTTTAAAATGATAATTTATATAGTCATCATTCCAAACATTACTGAATCAGTTGAGCTGGTTTTACTATAAAATATTGATTTTCTTATACTAGTGCAATGGATTATCAAGTGCTCTAAATAAGTAATAGCGAACTGTCTGGTGACTTCAGATATTTACTATCACTGAGAATATGAATTAAGGATGAAACTTACATTTAGGCAAGGTGTTTATCAATGAAAATACTACAAATAAAATAACTTTAAAACATTACTAATGATGTAATCTAACTATCAAGGAATAATTTAATGACTAAGAAAATCAGATTACACTTGGTGGGGTCTTTTATTTCTGTTCAGCGGATTTTAGTTATCTATCTATTAGCCACAATGAATTACCCATATATCACATACATTACTATGAATAAAGATTCTTTAAACTTTCATTATTGTTGTTAAATTGTATATTCAAGATTATGTCTTTCATTAAATATGTTAAAATTTCTCCAGTGTTTTCTCTATGCAAGGCAGTTAAAGATCAAACCTAACAAAGTTCCAACCACAAAAGCATATGACATCTTTGTGAAATTTGGAAACGGAGTAGTATTTTCCAACTTGTACTGGCAGAAAATAATATCATAAAGAAGGTGGCTCAAACAACAGAAATCAATTTTTTCAAAGTTTTGTATGTTAGAAGTTTAAAACTAGTATGACATCATGGTTGTGCATGTGTGTCCTGACGAAGGCCATTTTTCTACCTTGTAAATAATTGCCTTCTTACTGTGCTTAATTCTCATGTCATGTGCATGAGTACACACACACAGATACAAACACACACACACACTCATAAAATAACCCTCTTTTTCTTCTTGTAGGACGAATAATCTTCTTAAGAGGATTCCACTTTCAAGATTTCATCTAAACCTAATTATTTTGTAAAGCCCCATCTCCAAATACCATCACACTGGAGTTTAAGGCTTCAACATATAAATTCAGAGGGGAAACAGTTCAGTCCATTTCATCCTTGATCGCTTCTCTGCCTTTTGGCTAAGATTAAGTCTATAGCAGTACCCTCCTGGTCTTCACCCTAGGAGGGTCGTCCCACCCTTTGCCTCTCTGGAGTTGATAACAACAGTAGTCTGTAGCTGAATGTCCTGCTCCCTCTGCTCTGAAAGTTTTGAATCTGCTGCTCCCCAAGGAGACTCTCCAGCCTGTACACGGTGTGGCATGGCTTTGACAATCTTTGAATGCCTTGGGTACCACTTTTCCCTTTTCTTAGTCAAGTAACTCTACCATCTTATCCATATCAAACCAAGATGCCTGATACTGTCTTCATTTTACCCCATCTTCATCCTCCTTGTTTCAAAATAATAGTATGTCTGCTCACATCAACGCATAAAATCCTTATTCAGTGACTGTTCAGCCACACACTTAGCATGATTTTCAAAAAACATTTTCTGTAATATTGATAACCTAAAATTTTCCCAAATCTTCGTGTTCTGGCCATTTTCCCTTAGTAATTCTTTCTTTAATGCATCTTTATCTTCTTTCATTTTACATGAGCAACAAGGAAGAACCAAGCTCCTTAGAACCAGCATATTACTTAGAAATCCCTTCAGCTGAATATCCAGTTTCACTGTTCACAATTTCTACCTTTCACAAAACATAAGAATACAGTTGAGCCAGCTTGCCACTTTATAGCGAAGATCCCCTTTCCTCAAGTTCCTTGATTCCATCTGAGATCTCCCAAAATCACAAAGCATATTCACATTTCTAGCATGCACCTCTTCTGGGTTCTACCTATTACCCAATTTCACAGGTGCTGCTACATGGGTATTTTAGTATAGTATCCCTCCTCTCCTTGACACCAATATTTGTTTCAGTAAACTTAGGCTGCCAGAAACACAATTCCACACGCTTGTAGACTTAAACAGAAATTCATTTCTTTCTGTTTCTTTAGGCTAAAATTCCAAGGTGGAGGTGACAGCAAGGTTGGTTCACACTGCCAAGCCCTCTTCTCATGCCTCTTAACATGGCTGTGACCTCACTGAATGCTCATGAGACTTCTCTGTGTATTCATGGAGTAAGGAAAGAGTGGGATCTCTTCAGTCTTTCTTTAATGGGGAATGTATTTGTCAGATTTTCTGTTGCTAATACATAATTGCTGATTATCCCCATCTTAAAATAGGAGAGACTTCTTTTTGGCTCATGGTTTTAGAAGTTTCAGTCCATGCATCACTGGCTCCAGGGCAGGAACATCACAGCACAAGGGCGTAATGGGGCACAGATGCCCATTTTACAGTGGAAGCAGAGCACAGAGGGGGAGTGGCAAGAAGGCACAAGCCCACCTAAGGCATGCACCCAGTAACTCTCCTCCTGACACTCCATTTTGCCATGAGGTTAGTCAGTAGGTTAGTCCGCTGACAAGCAGAGCTTCCCTAGGGGTTTATCACATCCCCACAAGTATCTTAACCCGGTAAAGTTAAGGATTAAGATTAAATGGAACAAAGATGTCATAACCTAATTCAACGAAGGTTCTACTAGCATACCTTGAAAAAGACCTAAATATCTTCTAAGAGTCCCATCTCTAAATCTCAGCATATCAGAGGTTAAAATTTTAATGTCTACATTTTAGAGGGACACAATTCATTGCATGGAAATATATTTTTAAAAGTCATTTTATCACAATGATTTTTGTAGGAACAAAGAACTCTATTGTCATCTGTCAAAAACTGGTAATAAATAGTTAATACAGTAAAGTCAACAATATGAATTTTTTCAGGGTTGGGCAGTGACCAACTTGCACAATTTATGATAGCCCAACTTACTCTAGCTTTCCCCTCACTCTTGTATACATAGTAAAGAATAAATTTTTTTAAGTACATGGAATCAGAAACTAGAGATTTATATAAACAAAATATTAAGTTAAAATTACTAGAAAAACTTTACCACCTTATTGAGTATAGTATATAATTTCAGTTTGGCAAAATGCTATATTAAGAATTGGGCTTGAAATAGTGATTTTATTGCAGAGTTTTGTAGTTATGAGAAAACCTGTTATTAAGCAAAAACCTGAGAGTCTGCCAAGTGCAGAATCACCTGTCCAAATTTGACCCAAAAGAGTTCCTATGTTCAAAATTCTATTTCCAAAAAGGACTTTACTTAAGTCACCCAAAATATGTGAAACCATATATAGTATGACTATGATTTTCAGAGGCTGAGGCAGGAAGATTGCAAATTTGAGACCAGGTTGCCTGGGCAATTTAGTGACTAAGCAAAACACCCTTTTTTACAAAACAAAACAAAACAAAACACAACACATATGTATACACCGCTTCCTCCCTTTCCCCCCTCTCCACCACACACATATTGCTTGGGCTATGGGTGTAGCTCAGTATAAATAGGTTCTAAACTAGTACTTCAGTTTCACGGGGGAAAAAGAAAAGAAATTTTTCTTTCTAAATGTGGTATAGCAGACTGTGGTTCCTACTAAAACTTACATTATGGAAATGCAGATTTTAATAAGGAAGTAAAAACATTTTTAAAAATATTTTCAAATTAAACAGCTAACTGTCCAGAATTTGTAAAAATCATGAGTTTTGCCTGTGTTTGATAAATTGATGCTTAATAAACTAAAGCAAACAAACTTGAGCAGGGCCATTTTGTCACCCTTGGCTCCTTTTACCAATTATCTTTCCTTTAATTATTGTATGTGTTGTCATTAACTTTTTCCCAATAACTCTTCTATTCAACTTCTTACCTTCACTTAAAACTGTAACACATTAGAATTTCCTATAATTGTCTGTTTCATTTTTCCTCCCGTTTCTTTATCACAGATTATTTTATTTCTATTAGTGCATTTAAGATTTTTGGATTACTGCCAGAAGGATTGGAAGCAATTCCAACGTCTGTATTAAAGATTTCGCTTCCTTCAGGTTATATCGTCCTATTAAGAGTAGATTCATTTGTTTTTGTTTTAGATCATGTTAGGTGCAGAATGCTTTTGGTTTTCCATAGCATTTTTTAAAATTTGGTTGGTGTATTTAGTGTTTTTTATTTTGACTGTACAAAAAAACCAAAAACAAAACAACAATAACAAAAGAAAACAGTCCACCAGCACGTCCATCGGAGAGGTGAAAGGCCTACCTCTGATTTCTGGATCTTAGTTTTAGTTTGTCCTTTGACTGGAAATCATGGTGACACAGCTGAGATCAGCTTATCGGGCACACAGGGGTAGGGAACCTCAGAGCAGAATGCACTCCAGGAATGGGGAAGAAAAATTAAAATAAAGGAATAATTCTCTTAATTGTATGGAAATGTAGTTAGGAAATAAATCAAGAGCAAAAAAGACAAAGAGTTGAAGTAGTATAAAAATTAACTGCAAAATATACCCCATAACATCTTAATTATGTTTTATTTGAATAATACACACAAAAAAAGATTTAATAAGCTTGTAACAAAAAGACTTAATTGATTTTGAGGTTGCTGTTGTTTAGTAAATTGTTATTTTTTTTTCCTGATAGTATACACCAGGTAGTAAGCAGATATTTTTGACTGCTCTTAGGGGAAGTTGACAATATATTGATGTCAGCCATGCCCATATTTTTGACTAAACACTGAACTGACAATATAATAAATTCACCCTCTGAATTTCTTTTTATATATGAAGGTTTCTATTTATTTTCTTGTTCCTTGAAAATAGTCTTGGTAAGTAAACTCAATAGTTCTTGGAGAGGGAGATTCTTGGAGAGGGAGAAAAAACATGAATTTGCCTCTTTGACCTTGTTAGACCGTGGAGTACTCAAAAGTTTTTTTTTTTTTTTTTTTTCGGGAGAAAGTTCAATGTTACTAATCAGAAAAAAAAAAAAAAAACTGAAAGACTGTGTGAAGATCTTAGCATAGCTTCACTATAAATTAAAGTCATTGGTTTAGAGCACACCAACCCAGTGCCACAGGAAATACCTTAATTTTATAATACATAGGGCTATTTTTGATACTTTTCTTTGTCATACTACGGTAATACTTGCCAATATCTATACCTTGAAAAACAAGAACCTGTCTGATAACTTTATTGTTAACATAAGGAATTTGTTCCTGGTGAAGAGCTAGTCACTCAGCAATTACTTTTTTACACAGTCCAAACTCTCTAACGAATTGATACTAAATAAATATAGTCTTTTTATAAGAAACTTGTGAAACTTTTAGGGAAAGTAAGGGCTGTTTTCACAACAGTAGCATTTAACTTGCTCTTTACTTGATGATATGGAAGGGAAATAAATGATTTTGATTATATATTTAATGTTAATTCAAGTGCCTCTTGATAGCTTCCCAAAATAATTTAAACTATAAAATATAATGACTGCCCCCAATCAAATTTTGTAATTCTCTTACCAAAAATGATTTGCATTATCTATGATTGTTGTTTTTATTTAAATAACAACGAATAGTAGTGTTTGAAGTACAGTTGCCATTTTACCCAAAGCTTCATTTCAATCCAACAATATAAGAGACTGATTTATTTGTTCAATATTCCTCCCTGAATCATACCCCTTGCTTCCATGTTTGCTTATTTCTTAATGAAATATGTACTTTAATATTTCTTTCAAGTGAGGGTAGGAAATTCTGTCATTGTGCTTGTTTAAATTTCTTTACTACACTCTCTGTCTTGAATGTTAAACTTTATTTTGAGATATTTTTCCCCAGTACTTTGAAGTTACTTTTTCACTGTCCTTCGGTTTTTCCTAACGTTAATGAGGTCTCTATCAGCCTGATTGGTTCTTTGTAGATCAACTTTTATCTCTGTTTGATTTCTGAAGTTTTTCTTTGTCTTTGATGTTCTTCACTTCCCCTACAAAATGACCAGCCAACTTTAATGTGTTTTTTTTTTAACCCAATGTTTTTTAAAAGGAGACATATTGTTTTGCTCAGCTACGGAAAATTTAAGGCATCATTTCAGATTTCCTCTTTCTTCAACACTGATTTCTTACCATATTTTAGACGTATGTCAGCTTCTTGAATTTTTCCGTGTCCTTTAAGTTCCCTCTAATACTTTTTTTCCTTATCTGTGCTGAATTTAATGTTTTCAATCTTTTATTTCCCTCATTTTATCTTTGTCTAGCTTACTTTGCAGCCTTTATCTTATTGTTTAAATTTCAGTAACTCTATTATTATATTTGATGACCAAAATTCTGGTTTTGCTGTGCATTTATGAGAGCAAAGAACACAGAATTCTATATTAGTTTGAAGAAATAATGTTATAAAATTGAGATAGTAATTCTAGAGAAGAAAATCTTATAGGAATATAAAATGCATAAGAAAAGTAATCTCTACTCTCATCTTTACTCTCTGGTAAAAAGCTTGATACAGAGTATAGTCTCTTATGAATGTCTTTAATAACAGATTAAATACAAACAGAGCAAATGTGAAGCTTTGCAATAATGTAAGTATCATTAGCGGCTTGTCTTTTGTATTAATGGCCCAGAGTTCAATTTCAATAATTCTAAAGCTGAAAATACTAAGAAGTTCCTCCGAAGAACAATAAAATATAGATTCACAGGTCTCACCATTAAGTTTCAGATTCAGTGGGTCTAGGTAAAAACTTACATAACTTGTGCAATCCCATAAAGTGTGGTTATGATTCTGGAATCCAAAAATGCCCTTAAAAATCTTGTCTGAGTATAAACAGGTTTAAAATTGAAAGTGATGGACAAATAAGCAGAAGTTTTCTCTCCAGGATGTAGCAGAGAGGACAATGGAGGCTGGTGTGAATAGAGAGCTTTGAAATAAGAAACAAAGCTTGAATAATAACATATACATTTGAGAAAAGCTGAACTTTGTCTGAATGCTATTAAAGCTACTTTATTTTTTAAAGTAGAAGCATAATAATCATTTGGTCACTTATTCTGCTTTTAAAAAGGTAACATTTTGCAGAATTTTCAAAAAGTATTCAAGCAGATCTTCTTTATTTATTAGAATTATTTTAGAATAGCAAGAATAGGCTAATATTTGTGTTTTCTTGTTGATTTAGCTTTTAAAGCTTTGCTTTAAATTTCATAGTATGATACAATGATAGTGTAATGTAATTTAGCTTAATATATATTTTGTGTTAGATGACAGTTTTATTAAGCAGAACCAATAATCAGCATTATTCAGAGTCATAATGGCTCATTAGAAGTAGTCTCATTTTCCCTAATTTTAATTTTGCCTCTTAGAGTGTGCCTTTCTAAAATTATTAAAATGGTTACACTTGGTTTCTTTCATAAATATAATTTTAGCAATCACCATAGAAACACAATTCATTGAGCAGTTAAGTCCAACTATTCTATATATTCAATACAAAACTATTTTAGTGTTCGGTTCCTCTTAATTAAACTTTTAGACTCCCAAATTTAAGTAGATTAAATTACCCTCCTTTATGTATTGGAGTCTTAAAATTGAGATGAATAGACTTTTCCTTCTGGGATTTCACCTTTCTGATTTCCATGTTTCTGAGGGTGAAGATTATCAACAATGTTAGGTGAAAGATTCATCCTCACAGCTTCCGGAATAACCGCGGCCACTCTTTCCTCTTTAAAAAAGATCAACAAACTAAAGTCATTGTTATCTTCATCCAACCTTTTATCCAAAAATGAATACATTGGAGTAGTAATCAGATTATTTTCTTTTTCTGCCCCAATAATCAGAGAAATAGGAGTTCAGATAAAAGAGGAAACAAGGTAATTTGGGTCACAGACAAGTCAGGGAAATTCCCTGATTTTAAGGTTTTTATGAGCACCATCAATCATTTGTTTAATGCCATATAGTTTGTTGAGCACATTTTCATTTAAGTACAAGCCATTCATTTTAGGTTAACACAGAAGAGACAGAATGTAGAGAAATTAGTGCATATTTATGCTAGTTTACATGGCTTGAGAAGAAGCTAAGCTTAAGCTTTTCCCAGAACGTCTAATTTTGCAGTCAGAGCATACCCCGAAGTCTCTGGATGTGTGAGAACAGAGGCATCGGGTCAAAAAATTCAAAAATCCAGAGGTTGAAGGTCATCTCAAATACAAACTTTACCAGCTTTATATTATTGTCCGGGGACCAGCATGCAACAATTGCTTAGAATTCAAGGGAAGTCACCTCCTCTCAGCTTCTGTCATGGGCACTATAGGTGGTTCCTGTTGCTTTTGAGTAATAATTCTTTTTCATCTATACATGATTAAATATAACTTTCTTCTCTAAAATTTGTGCCCAGAAGAACTAAAGATGTATTTTCAAGCATTCAAGGGTATGTAGAAAGAAATCAGATCTATTCACAGGTACAAACATGGATTAAAACTTATGATACCATTATGTAATTCGATATTTAACTTTATACCAATCCTTCATTTGTTCAGTAAGTCATAGTAAATGCCACAATGCACTCATTACATACCAGTGTTACAGAGACACAAGATATTGTTGCTGTCTTTATAAAGCTCATAGTCTGTTTGGGAAGAAAGGCATTCACAAAAAACAAATGATAAATAATATAACAGAATTTCTAAAAGGTCATAGAAGTAGAGGAAAAGCCTTGAAGCCAATCTTCCAGCCATAGTTTGAAACAATGATATCACCCTGCTTCATTTACATATATGCATATCAATGATAGAAAATATGTATCAAGTATGTATAAAGTATCACTCCTTCTGGGTTGTGACCTAATTTTTAAAGAAATAATGTTTCTGGCCCTCTTTGACTAGGGAAACCACCAAGGGAATTGAAAATTAGGAGTGCTTTGCCTGGTCTCAGAACACACAACTCATCCCAGTGAATATTGGTCTCTATTTGTTTGTAGTGGTCTCAGTAGGCTGCGCTGAGAATAGGAGTTTGAAAGATCATAGGTAAATTAATGAAAGATATACTGCCATTTTAGCCTAATATGTATTTACTTTCTGAGTTATGATCACCTATTAAACATTTAAAACTTGAAAAGTTGTAACTATACATGAATTGTTACAAGATATCAAGGGTTTTTAAGGATAAATTAAAGTTATTAAATAATATATTTTCATTCATATGTCCTATATATATAACACTCTTGGTCATGTGTTATCGGCAGTCAGAAATATATGTGATGCCACCAGCAATTTCTGTTGAAATAAAGTAATAATAAATAAATAATGCAAATTATATAAATTCTAGGTCACTTGTTTGACTATATTTTTGATTATTTTGTATTAAATAAAAGGGTAAGAAACTTCAGAATAAGTCTGGAGTGAAATTCTAGAAGTTTCTGTTATATTTGAACCTGCACAAGTTTTTTATTACAGGATTTTATGTAAAATCTGAATATAGTAGCTACTACATAGTTCTATTGGGATTGAGTCCACTATGTTACATGAAGAACTGATATACTGCTTAGCATCATGTAATTTCTAATTTAATATAGATCATTCTCCTTTCAATCTACAAATCCTATTCTGCAGTATGATTTTATCATTTAAAAAAAAACACCTTTCTTCATTTAATTAGACATTCAGTCAAGAAATTAATGACTCCTACTTAAAATTATTCTATAGAGATATCAAACTCACCTGCCAGACTTTGGTTACAAACTAACCATTCAAAACATGCAAATTTTGATTTGCTACCAACAAACATTTTGCCACTCATTTTCTTTTCTTCCTGTTGTTAAAGTAATGAGTGGTGACTAGAATGTACATATTGAAAGCAATATGTTAAGCAGGAATTGGGCACATATTTTTGAAATTCAACAAGGTATAGCAATAGCTTATTTACAGTTTGAAAATAAGGTTAAAAACGGGCGCATTGTTTGGCATCATATGAGTAGTTTAGCTTAGTTGATCAGAACTTGATGCTGGTAGTCAAGTTGTTGCATTCTGTTTCCTCAGACAGTAATTACAATCTGACGGATCCTACAGTCACTGGATTTTGGTTTTGTTCTATTTTAGACCTACCAACTGACGGCAGCTGTAACTTCAACTTGCCAATATACACTATTGCTCACAAGGGGACTCGTTGAGCGAGTGTGGATAAATTTATTGCCAACTCCTTTATTCTCCTACAACAAAGCAATTGTGTGGATTTGTTATAGATGAGTCATAGCACCATCTTCAGACACAAATGACAATATTTCATATGGCACCGTTCTCAGTGTAAATAATGGAGATTATGAGGCAACAGTACAAATTATCTTGGGCGATTGTCTTATTTATAGATTAAAGCACAATTATATTTTCACCGATTTACATTCTGACATCTAAGTTGATTATGTTTTTTGCTTCTTTTACATTCATTATCCTTTAAGATTCTTCCCCTTAGATTTGACATAGCTATTTCTTTCTTTACCATGTTTTTCCTTGTTAGACTGTGTATTTTCCTGGAGGAGCAGGATATCTTTTATTATTACTTAGAGGATGCTAAGTTTTTACCTAATTATGCTTCAGAGAACATCAGAAGACAATGCAGTTGAATAAATGGGCAGATACTGGAAAAGTATTATGGGCTAATTATATCATTTTTAGAAGACTCAGTGGCAGATTTTTTTTTCCTCTCTTGCTGTCACATATATTTCCTCTATCTTGCTATGTTGTTTTCCTTTTTTCATTACACATGGATGTTTCCCATTCGCCTTGTAGTTGGTAACGTTTTTCTTCCTGTTTGAAAAAAAATATATAATGGCTGCATATAAGTGCTCAAATAAATCGTGTGCATGAAAAAGCTCACTAATTTAAAAACCTATTTATAGGTTTATTTGTTTATTTTAAAAGAAAAATACTAACTATATTCTTTTTTATTTTTAACTTTTAGCAAATAGGTAACATTAAAGAAGACTATCAAATCAAGTTTTATATTAAATAAATCGAGCATATACAAAAGAAAGAATGTTGATACAGTGCAAAATATTTGCTGTTAGGAAGGTGGCCATTTATTATACAATTAATAAAAGCCTACTCTGTCCCAGGAATTTCCCTAGTAACACATACTCACCAAAATACATACTCTACAAAAAAAAAAAAATGATGACAGAGACATTGAAACAATACCAACACAAAGTGGTCAGATCTTAAACTGACTACATAGGGTGACAGAGAGCTGTCATTCCTCATGGATAATCTACTCTTGAAGATAATGCATGTTATATCTGGTTCAATTTGGAAAGCCTTCTGATTGTTGCCAGACAAATGTGTTCTGGCTTTGGTGCCTATTTGCTGATATATTGGCTGATCTTTAAATGGACTTACACACTTATTGTCTAGAAGTAGGATGAATGATAGGATATGATTAGTGAGAATAGAGGTCACACCGGATTAGCAGGTAGCAAAAAAAAAATAATTTGAAAAGTAAAATGCTATCTTAAAACGGAGACGTGATGGCAAAAATCAAGAACATATTTGTGGAAACCCAGTAGCATAAGTCTAGCCCTGACAACCTGATTCACAGCTCTCTTACTATTCATTCACGTTGTTCCTTTAGGGGACATTTGACAATGATAGCTCCTAAATGCATTAGCACTTGCAACAATTCTTGCTAAAGTTTTTGCAAAGTGGAAGGTAGTTCTGGCATTTTGGATAAATATTTCCCAAATCTTCTCTCACAGCATCTCATTAAGTAGGGAGCCAAAATACAGTAATAGGGAAAAACAACTTAAAGAGAAGTCTGATTCACAACAAAGTGATTTTTGTAAATAATATACTTGAAAGTCTGTGGTTTTAGTGATTTTAATTTTCTTGTTGGAGTTGGGTAACTCTCGCTGTCTACTGTGACCAATAGTATCTCACTGCCATCTATAACACCTTTTCCAAGAGAAAATACTGTAAATAGATGTATAAATCATTCCATAATTTATAAATCACTGAGAATGTCATTTCTGAAACGATTATTTGTTCATTAAGTTTCTGTATTAATATTCTCTAAAATGGTGAAGGCAGTCATTTGTCAATATGATTTTAATAGCAATATTATAGGCTTTCTTTGAAATGTTATTTTATTATAACCATTCCTACATAATTCTGATGCTTCTACTAAAAATGCTCCCCTAAGATCAGGTTTGTATCTTATTCCTGTGTACTTTTTTTTTTCCAACCTAGCATCAAACTTAAGTAAGAGAGAGATCGACATTTTGGAGGAGTGAATGACATGATACATCTTAATACTTTTTGAGATCTCCTAATTTTACTAATAAATAGGTCTTTCAATGTGATTGTCTAAATATACTGTTTCCATTTATTGAAACTGAACAAAAGAGTGGTATTAAATTCTCCTGTCCTGTCCAATTTCTTCCAGAACTGGCTAATTCTCTCGAGGTTGGGCTACAAAAATAGCTTTCTTACTAGATACTTAAAAGAGTCACATGCCACTACTCAACTAAGCCTGATATTGCTTCCAGAGTGATCTTGTCAAGACTCAGATCTGACTAGGTTACACTCCTTCACTGAATTTTTCATGGCCCGCCATTTGCCACGCATCTGTTTTCCAATGGTATTTTACCTAGACATAGTTCTGGGAGTATGACAAGTTCTGTCTTTCTGTCTCTGTTTTCTAAGTGCCTCACAGAGGAAAATAATCATTGAATGAATGCATCAGGACGGAACAGGTGAGGATGGCTATTGTAGTTCATATGCATCACAATTTGGCAGGAGAATTGGGTCATAGAAACTCTCATCCAAGCTGTCTAAAAACGGAGCTGGGTGTTTGAGAAAAACATTGCTCACACTTAACTTCTTCCTCAAAATTACCTGAGGCAGACCTTTTCAAACAAGGTTTTTTAAACTAAGAACTTCAAAAACAGAGTTTAGAGAAGCTTTATTCTCCAAAGTAATTATTCTAATGGATTCTCATATTCAGGTAGATTTATGTTTTTTAAATCTCTAAGAATAAATAGTTCCTATCTGGAGGCTAGGTGACTGTTCAACAAAGAAGGGTGGGCAAGGTGACCTCTGTGAAGCTTGGGATGCTATGATTTTGCTGGTGGTCAAAATTTATAGTTATATAAAGGCTGAAAAGTGATTTAAGATTTACCTAAATGAAAATAGAAGAAATTTGGGATAAATTGCTGGATCCAGGTGTCATCTCTTCTAGACTAGGTATAATTTCAGGTGCTGAGGAAACTAGTAGTGACAAACCACACGTGATCTCTTCCTTCATTCAATTCAACTAATATGTCACAGTTCGCCATGCCTGCCTCTAACACACTCTGATAATTAAGAACTGTTTTCATATCTACTCAGTTCTTACGCACACTGAAAATGATCATCTCCAAAGAGCTATCATTATCCTTACTAAAAATAAACTATCCAGATTTTGGTTCTGACTAAAAACTCCAAAAATTTCTGTCTTCAGAAGACAGAACATATGGGCTCATACCATCAAGCATTAGCTCTCACTTTATAAGACACGTTGTTGTCCTTGGTTATGTTCGTTATAGACCTATTCTTGAATCCTTGACCACAAATGTCCCATAGTTATAAGTAGAAGTACATTGTACTTCTTAGCTTGGTCTTCTAAATTAAACATTATTTTTAATTTATCAGCTCTTCTTGATAACCCTATACATATTTCAAATCATGGAGACAGGGTGGTAAAGAGGAAACATTGTAAGCTTTGGAAATGAGACAAACTGATTTTGAAATCAACATACTAGAAAACTTTCCTATTTTCATTTTAGATGTTAAATTATGGACAAATTGCCTAACAGACTCTGTGTGTGTGTGTGTGTGTGTGTGTGTGTGTGTGTGTGTGTGTGTGTGTTAAATTGCTACATTTTCTCAAGGAAATTTCTTTAAAGACAAAGTCTGCTAAGTTAAAACTAAGGACAGTAAAATATCATATTGAAATGAATTTCATTTATAAGTAATTTTGCACATACAAAAAGTGAAAAAAATAACAAGCATGACCTTTAGTTTGATTTTTTTTGCTTTTGGTTTTAGTGAAATTGTTTATAAAAAGCAAATACTTGGAAAACAAAATATTTTTCAAAATCCAGGAATGTCACAGAGATTTCTGTGAGTGTATTTCCATAAATCAGAATAAATATATTAATCTTTACGTGTGCATTACAAAACATGGATGTTTAAAAACATTTCCAAAGCAAAAAACAAAACAAACAAAAAAAAAAAACTATCTATTTTGGGTCCAAAATTCTTCTTATATCTAGAGTTGCAAAAATAAAGTCTGGGTGACAATGTTCTTTATCAGCAATGGTTTAAATATCCATGGCATGTTTCAATTGATCTTTTAAATTAGCTGAGATACCAAAATAAATATTAATCACTCCTTGTTTATAAGAACACAGATGATTTTAGTAATCACTATGCTGTTGTTCTACAGGATTGAAAGTATATAACTTTTTCGTCACCTATCCCTGGGATCTCTGGAAGTGAATTTCATCAAACATGAACATCATTTTAAATTGATATATTTTTAAAAAGTAGATGCCCCTATTCTTTTTAGGAGCTCTATGAAATTCTGCACTGACTTACCATTATTATCTATATAGTTCCTAACTGTACTTCTCACACATAATTTGTCCTATGTATTGTACAGCAAGATTTCATAAACGTTTATGCATCATGGTACTCATTGAAAAGAGTATCTGTATCCTACACAGGAGGGAAAAAGGAAGAATTCTTTTATCAGGGGCTAAAAGTTAGAAAGAGGTTGGACTCTAGGTCTGATCCCAAAATCCTGAACACTGTAGACATCTCTGTCACTGGTACATCTTCAGCCTGCTTACATACATTCAGATATACTGGCAAGCCAGCTATGAAGCTGTATGTTTGATTTGGAACAAATGGTTAACATTAAAAATACTGTAGTTTTCTTTTGCTTCGTTAAGCCCAATTTTCATTTTTTAACACAGAATCTCACTTTAAGTATGTAGACCAGGATGGCGTTAAACTTAAAACAGTTTTTCTGCCTCGGCCTCCCAAGTGCTGGAGTTACAGGCATGCACCACAGCTCGAATTTTAGCAGGAGATATTTCCATGTTTTGTATAATCTTAGTCTTGGTTGAAATAGACTGCTTCAAATGCCCTTCATAAGAGATGTAGGGCACAGAAAAAGGCAGTTAACAAATGTGACTTGAGGGTTCACGCTCAGACTGACCTGAGTTTTTCCATTCCCTAAAATCTTTAATAAAATATTTGGGGTTCCAGATAGCAAAGTCAATTCCTAAGCAGTTTCACTTAACTAAGATAATTGATTGTTAATGGCTTGGGAAGGAGTTAGTGGCATGCTCCCTTCCTATTAAATATGGTCTCTTTTTTACTTTTAAAATATAATGTTTAATGTTTCCATTTTAGTATAAGCTTAATAACATCTACAAATGCATCATGATACCGAGTTTAAGTTCAGAAAGGAATGGTGACAGAGATTAGTAAAGAGAAAGAGAGACAGACACAAAGAGAGACAGAACAGAGACAGAAGTAGAGATATACTGAGAGAAATACCAATCTATCAGTTTCTCACAGTGAGTTCAAAATTTAACAATGCTTCCTGTCCAGAAAGTGCTATATGTAGCTTTAATTTCTCCTACTATAATGCTGTTTCATTTTCCTTTCTTTAGGTCTTAGAAGAAAGAGGGCCTCAAGAGTGTAAAAAAAAAAAGTTAAAGAATCTCCAGCTCTATGAGCACGACAGGGGGGTCTTGTCACAGCTGTAAAATAAGAACTAGTGTACTTCTTCTATTGCCATTAAGTTTTGCAAATGGTATCCAGTAGTGGAACTTTTTAAAACAAAAGTAAAGCAAAAACCTTTGTCCTTGTTTAGGAAAAAAAGGGTTCTCAAACTTGTCTTTCCATGGTAGATAAAGTCAGTTATAGTTATTTCAAAAGCCTTCCAAAATAAGAAAAGTCTAAGAGTTGCGTGACATTACTGCGATGTCAATTACCTGCAAACTGTAAAAAGTTGGTAATTATATTCAATTGACTTTGTTAATGATCTTTTGTATACTTTCTGATGCATTATGCTGACCGTATTTTCACAATAATCACCTCAGTTTGGAAGAGAGTCTCGTGGCAATATGTGATCACGAGGGATGGTCTCATCTGTTGGAAATTGAGATCATGTAATAGGAATACCCTTCCTTTGAGCCTTTGTGACCTTAACACTAGTGTGAAACTGGATCCCAGTTGCAGAACAATACCCAGACTGTTACCATTTGTCTCAGACTTCTTAATGGTAGAGCTTGCGCTTGAAATGAGGGCACAACCTCAGATCTCTTTTTGTGAACTTGCTAAAGGACATTTGAGATTTATTATTCTTGTAAAAGTCATGGGATGTTTTGGAGAAACTTCTAGTTTAAATATGTGCCCCTTGATTCTACCTTTTGTTTGTGTTTCAAATAGATAATGAGATTTTGCTCATCCTTGAATGACACAATGGATAAATCTCCTAATCATTTTGAAATTTAGAGGACAAACTATTCATTGGCTATCTCTAACATGTTTATAATTCTGATCCTCAGTAATTATATTAAAAATTCTCATATATTTGCTATTTGCTGGTTTTATCACAAACACTGGGTTGATATAAGCATATTAAAACTGTCTAAAATTATTAAACACATAGAATATACACACTGTAATTTTAGGTATCATTTATAAAACAAGGTGAATTGGAGTTATCTCATTTATAATTTGGAATTATTATTCTCATATTTTTACAAATTGAAATTTTAATACATTATCCATATTCATTTACTTAGGAGAAAGGCTTTTTTTGTTTATATATGACCTCTAAAGTTCTGTCTACAGAAAAGATTTCTAAGTATTTTATGCACAGGAAAAATTTTGCACATAAATAAATAAATGGAACTGCTAAAAACCATTTCAGACTACTTTCAACTGTTTTGTAATAAGTTTGAAATTTTAAATTTATAAAAACTACTTTGTGAACTAAATTTCTTCCAGTAACAAATCATTTATTATTAATTTAACATAGTGTCTATATCCTATAAATTTGGCTAATTATTCTTAATTTTTTTTCTTTTTTTTCTTGAGACTAAGTCTCGCTCTGTAGTTCAGGCTGGTCCTGAACTCACTAGGTAGCCCAAGCTGGCCTTGACATCACAACAATCCTACTACCTCAGTCTCCTGAGTGCTGCTGTTATAGGTGGTACCATCATACCTAGCTTTGTGGTGCTGGGGAATTGGACACAGGGCCTTATCCTTCCTAGGCAAGAGCTCTGACCACTTTTCTATTCCTCCAGCTCAAAGATGAGATAGCAGCTACTTGCAATACACCCTTTTTTCTATAAATTTAGTATATTGGACATTTCCTGTATAGCTTGATAACTAATATGAATTAAGTTATTTTGACATAATATTGAGTTTTCCTCAATGATCTTTTATTAAGGTGGGGTCATTTTAAAAATACAAATTTTACTTCAAGAATGCAGCTCCAAACATCAGTTTAATTCACTGATAGCAACACCCCAGAATATGAACTAATAAGCAAAAAAAATTCTCACTCAGAAGAATTTCTTAGTCTGATTTTTAATAATATTGTTACTATTTCTGATTGGGTTTGGTTTATAAACATAGACAAAATAACTTAAAGTACATATTAGGTGTGCTTTGTATGTAGTAACTACCCAAAGTTCTTTCCAAATCATCATACAGTTCTTTTTTAAAACCTGCTATTTTTAACAAGTATCATTTTTTGCAAATTCATGATGAATATATCTAATTTTTTCCACAGTATTAATAGATTAGCTCATTGTGTCTTTAGTTTCCTACTCAAGAATCTTCTTCATCTATATATTTATCTGTACATTTTCATCCTGTGTCCATAGTTTTAGAGCATGAGAAGAAAGATATTCTGTTCTGGTCAACATTTTGGGGAAGCTGTTTTCTTTCTGCCCCAAGAGAGTTAATCTGTTTCCAAAGTCAAGTCCCAGCCATGTGCTGCATATAATTTCCTCAATTACCTGTCCCTGAACTCCACCTGGATGTTTAATTATACACATATTAAGTAAGAAATTCTAGCCAGGCCAGGTCATCTGAAGGACCCCACCATCTGCTCTAAGCCTGGTTTGTCTTCTGATTTTTGCTTTTTTGAGACAGGATCTTGCTCTGTAGTCCAGGCTGGTGCTGAACTCAATATGTAGTCCAGGCTGGCCTCAAACACATGATAATCCTCCTGCCTCAGCCTCCCAAGTGCTGGGATAACAGCCATGCACCACCATGTTCATTTTACATTCTGGGGAATTGAACCCGGGGCCCTGTGCTTACTAGGCACACGCTCTAATCACTGAGCTACACTTAAGTCTGTATCTTTAATCGAGTTCTGGTTTCATCTGTAGCTGCTGGGTGTAATGCCTTAAACAAGGGAAGAAAGGTGCTTTGTACTGCAGGCTGAAATCAGCACTGGAACGGAGGGCACTGGAATCAGCTCAAATATTTCATTTAAGTGGACTGCTTCACAAAAGCCAAAACCATCTGTAATATTGTGACTAGTGATGATTGTCCATAAATGGAAATGCTTTTAAACAAATGAATGTGATAATTCAAAACATATATATAATTTGTGAGGAAATCATCTCTGTGCCTATGGGCACATACATATCTGTAGCTTCCTGTCATATTGAAAACACAGAAGAACATTCATTGGTCCATCTTGACTGTCAACTTGACTGGATGCTCCTAGAAAGATAACTATATCTTAAGGACACCAAGCTTAACGAAATCACTGATAAATTCATAGGAGAAAATACTACTAGGGCACAGGCACAGTTGGAGGTCAGTGAGGGAATAGTATATCTTGTCCCTGTCCCTTTCCTCTCTGGATTTCTCCCTCTGCTTTCTGGGTGCTTTCCTTTGCCACACTTTTCTGCCAGGGAATTTCTGTCACACTACCAGACTGAAGCAACTGAGCAAGTTAACCATGCAAACCTGCAAAACTATGATCCAAGATTAATATTTCCTTGTTTTATTTCTCAGGAATTTTTGGTCATAGCTACAAAAACTACAAAAACTGACTAACAGCTTTCATTTTATCAAGGAGATAAAATGGCTATTTGGTTTATTTTTAGTGTATGTGCCAACAGTATTAGAAAAACTATCAGATAGCCTTCATAAACTACAAGATTTCATAGTTCACTTTTGGGTGACACTTACTTGAATTTCATTTGGTAACTTGCATCATATAATTATTTTCAGTAATTGAGGCACATAACAACATATCATGAAATAATAAAATACTTCATTTTCATCAGGTATAAAAAGCAGAGTTAGAAATTTTTCAAAAATTCTGAAGGTCTGACAATAGTAATTAAGAAATAATTACAAAATCATATAACATGTATTTTTGATTCATCAAATAAACTTTTTCCTGTGAAGGCATTTTGAATTTGTATTTTAAGCACCAATTTAGAAGTAATGTTGTCTTTGGAAAGTTTGAACTTATATATTTAAAAATTAATATAAAATGCTGACTTAATTAAGATATTCCAAAGCTGGGTCTCAACGTTGCCGAGGACCTTTGCCTTGCAAATAACCATCACTGTATCTTGTTACCTTGACACTACCAGGCTTATAATCATTGAAATAAAAGAATGATCTAAATAATTACTTGCAATCATGCACAATGGCTCAGTTTAATGCAGATAAAAAAGATTTCTGAAAGGGAAATAGTTAATTTCTTGTTAATCTTGTTAATAATAAATATCGCCGCTTAGGACTTTATTCAACCCTGCTCATTTGAGAAAATATAGGTATGGAAACATATATATATATATATATATATATATATATATATATATATATATATATATGAATTGCATTGAGGTAACCTGTGTCAAATGTGCTTGGCACCAGGCACAAAGTAGTACAGTGTTCTGACTACAGTAGGAACAAGCTGAAAAGAATATTTAATGAATGAATAAGAGGCATTTAATGAGCTTTAATTTTCTTTCTCCTCATCAATGTTTGTCCATTAACTGGTAGCAAAGTCAAACTTCAACTTTGCTGTAAAGCCTGGAAGATTCATCTTATAAACAATATAAAATAAATGAAAACTTAAATTTATTTTAACATAGGTTTACAATTTCCATAGTACAGAAAACTCAGAGGCAAAAATGTTATGGGTTTGGTTAAATTCAAGTCTCAGGGAGGTACAATTCTTACATGTGCCAAAATAATAACCCTATGATACATGTTTTTGTCATTACAATAAAGTTATTTATAAACCCCTCCAGTGGCCTGGCAGAGAACAATGCCCAAGATGAATTTGCATGGACACGCAAATTTCATTTTTGCTGGAGTGATTTGTCTTTCATCACATGTGGCTATTACATTTCTAATGGATATTTGGTCATTGATCCTGTAACGTTTTATATAATGGGTAGTTTAGAAAAATAGCCAGATTGAACTGGAGTTAGAGAAAAACTAGTTGACTTGGACATGTTAATTGTTTACAATGATATATAAACTGTCCTCAGGACCATTGTCTGGTTAAGTCTTTTGTAAAATCATAGTGAAGTAAAATACAATTAATGGGACTGGCAGTCTACAAATATGATTGAAATTGTTTGCGTATTTTGTATGCCTGGTTTTAGGGATAAGAGAAACAATAACTGATTTGTCTTTGGGTGCACTTCTCACCAGTAGGCTCAGTAGGAACCCAGACCTTGTTGTCTTCATTTGAGCTAATCTGAATTCAGTAACCTGTTTTTATTTTTTTCTGAAAACAATTCTTACAGTGTTGAACTACCCTCTACTACTAAATATTGGCATTATTGAAAAGTGTAAATGCAAAACAATTAAGATACTGATCTGTAAAAATGTAAGAAATATATAAAAATCATGAGAGCCAGGTTTATTTCTCAGTCGAAATGTCATTGCTGATTAAAGAAAAAACTGTGATTTCATTATATGCTACAAAGGAGGGTGACATCAAAGTGTCCTCTTGGTAACAGGCTAGCTGCAATAAACCACATAAAGAGCTACATTAACAATACAATACATTAAACCAGCAATTTTTCAGTGCTATGTAAATACTATGGACATTTTAAATTCAATGATAAGCAGCATCAGCAGATACTGACAGTTTTAAATTTGCTAAAAATCAATAGAAGGGCAGTATAATGCAATTTTCCTAAACCAGGCTGTAACTTCAAGCCAGCTGAACTATTCTTGATGCAACTGAGAGATCTTTTAATAGGGCTTAAGAAAATAGATTTAACATTGTTTCACTTTATTAGCGGGTGAGTAACATAAATGTGAGATGCTTTGAAATAATCTGCATTATATTTTTATTAGCTTCAGTGCTTCTATATACATATTTTATATTCTTTTCAGAAGCTTAAATAGCATTACAGTCTAATTATTATTTGCAGATAGTATTTGTTTTGCTCATAATGACCAGTCACAAATTTGCTCTGAGATCCATGAAAAGAATTATTTCACATTGAGTCGCTGTTACTCAGTATGCATTCTAGTGTTCCTCTCTCCGAGGGAAAGTTTTAAATAATGTATGGCATGTTCCTTTGTAATGAGGCACTAGTTTTTATGTTTTGTTGTGATTTTGTCGTGTTAGTGGAAATGTCATTAGTTAAAGGGTCACAAATTATATCAAGGATTTTATCAGTGTTGTTTAATTCATCTATATATCTTTTAACCAGCATATGAATGTCACTTAAGGCTTTTGGGCATTTAATTAAACACTAAATTTCAGAACCATGAGCATATGGATGAGTTATGAAAAAGCATAGAATTCTGTGCATAAAACAAAACCTGGGTGAACATTTCTTTTTTTCTTTCTTCTTCATTAAAGATTAATCTAAAGATTTTTTTGAGAGAGAATTATTTGATAGCTTTTTTTAGCTCCCTGTGTAGTGATAAAGAAATGGCTCAATAAAAAACTGCCCCTCTTCTCTTGTGTCTGGTACTCTCTTTCTCCTCAAATGCAACTGTTTTCTTAAAATTTCTTTCAAATATAAAGTTCATAAATTTATATACAAAAGAGATAGATTCTGGAGAGCTGTTATATATTCAAGCATTCCATTAAAGCCCATTTTTTAAAGTAGGCAATCTCAAAATCTTAAAAATAAAACTAAAGCTAAGCAAAATTTTCTTTTAATCATAGTCACCTACATAAGATGTCCTGATTATTCTGTCATCTCTCTTCTCAAATGTCCCTTGCATGTGAAATCGCTAGCATCCTGCAGCACACCTGACTTGCTCAGGTGCAGATACTTATTTTGTGCCTCTGCTTCTTTGGCCTATTCATTTTGCTATTATGCCATGTCAGGCCCTTTGTCAACTGACAGCGCATGTAGCCTTCTGTTTGGGATAATGTCTAGAACTCATAATAAGTAACGGCAAAACACAAGCCATAAATCATCAGCCTATATGCTGGAGACATGATTTGCCAAAGTTCTGTGATATTTTCTCAACTTAAAACACTAGCACGTTAATTTTACCTGTTTTTCACAGAGCATACTATTATTATCGACACGCCTCTGACTTTATGGTCCCATGGTGCATGAGTTATTGCTATTGCTTGGCATTTTTTAAATCCCTAACCCTGTAGCCTGTTAGCTATTGCGAGCTTTAAGAGGCCATGCAATTTGTTGATCAGTGGTTGCTCAGTTATTCACAGGTGCCAGATATGCTTGTGATTTAAAAATATACAGAATTTTGGTTATTTCTGAATTTTTTAGGAGACATGGTTTAAAGTTGTAAAGCACTGTTAGGCATCTAAGGTTTAGATGATACCTATCCAGATGTTTGTGAAGAAATCGCAGTAAAATAGTACAACAGCACTGTTTCATACATAATTGAATATGTTTGAATATGTAATATTCCAAAATTTCATCTGATAACAAATAATGAAAATAGTTGAGGTACAAAAAGGTAGAGTATATTTATGAAGTCTTAATTTGTGCAGAACACGATAATTCATGCCAGACTGGGTTTTTAAACAGCTATTTGCTTGTCATGGAAAAATAGAAGTATATCAAACAATGAAATATAAAAGCTGAAATATCAAATTCTTTGTTAGTTTCAAATAATTGTTATCCTTTTTGTCACATTCCTATTTCCAGTGTGAGAAAAATATTGAGTGAAAATTTTGAAATCCTTAGGTAAACCAATGCATTAACAGATATGTCATTTTTGGAGTTTTTAATTGTTAAAGAATCACAGTGGAAACGTTTTATATTTAATTATTTCACTTTCCTACACATTAAGCTTACATTATCAGCAGGAAGCACCTTCAATTAAGGAACCAGTAATGAAACTCAGTACAATTAATTGCCGGTTAGTCTCTTACACTAGATCTACACTATCAGTTAGTTACGTTGCTAAATGTGGGTTTGGAAATTTGCCGTTTACAGATTGGCGTCAAATGCACCAAAGGACGGGTGTATGCCAAAATCCCAATGATTAGCTCTAGGGATTAATGTAAAATACGACCCATATTTTCCAGCATTCCAGATGCAGTCAACTCCAGCGGTCAATTGTAAGCCCTGTGCCGACTGTTCCATCTATAGGACCGTTCTCAGTGTCTTAAAATACGCTTCTCCTTTGGCTTCCATTCTCGGTCTCTCTTCATCCCATCTGTTGTACAATTCTTTTAACTTCCTTTCTGGGCCCCTTTCCTTTCCCACTCCTTGGATTCTATTTTTTATAATGATATTCTCATTTATTCACCTATGAAACTTTTATGAATTATTTACTACATTACTGTAGTGAAAAAAATTGGGAAATTGGAATTAAGAAAGGCACCTTGATCTTTGATTTGAAGAAAATATGTCTATATGGCTTTCCAACTGGGTTACATCACTGTCTCTCTTTTCCTCTACACTTCTATTCTGACTAGTCACCTAACCAATTCTCCAAGACTTCGAATACAATGCACACTGACAGTGTGGGACTCATGTATCTGCAGTTGCATTTTCAGGTACTTGCTTGATCTTTCTAGATCGTCCAGGCACTTAAAATTCAATGGGTTATACATTAATTTCTCCCTGTACCAAGGCTTTCCTCGCCAACCCAAACACCTGCTGAATCCTCAGTCTTCAGTATTGTCACTTGTGTTAATATTTTTTCAACTTCACAAGTTTTATTTTACCCTTGATCAGTGCTCTGTATTTGCTCTTTTTAATGGAGTCTCTTACAAAAGCTCCTCAATAATGTTTGATGGATATTAATATTGCCTTTTTTACCTTGATCACACATTATTAAGACATATAATTCTTCATCCTAGATATTGTTTTACTGGATAAACCCCTTCAAAAATGCCATTTTAAGATTTATACAGAGCCTAACGTGTATCAGACAGTTGGTGGATCCTGTTAAAGACTTCTATGAACATTTATAATTCCGTTGTTACATTCCCTTGAAAATAAAACTTTTTTCTTTACAGATCAGAATTTTTGAGTGCAAAATCTGGTGGACAATTACATTCAAACTGAAAAAATTGTTATGAATGAAATTTGTTTTTCTATTTATTTGTGGTAATGGAGACTGACCTCAGAGTCTTTGGACTGATCTACATTCCCAGTGCTTTATTTGTGTATCTGTTTATTTTTATCTGAAAGGATAGCTGCCCAGACTTTGCTCAAATTTGAGATCTTCCTGCCTCAACTTTCAAACATTTATTTTAATAAAATCCACATTATAAATAATAAACTTTCAATATGCCATGATGTGGCCTCTAAAGAGCTTTAATCACTTTAGATTCCATGGAATAGTTTAGAAAACACATACTAATATTCAATTCCTCCTAATATAGAGTTATAGTTATACTACACAGATCTTTTCGTACTATAGAGTGAACATCTTATGTGGTATGTCTGAATCATCATTGCCTTATGCATCTGTTTTTAAAGATTATTTGCACAGACAATATATTGTCTGAATATTTAAATGAAGTCAGGGTTTATAGGAATGAGGAATGAGAAAGCTATGTCTCCATAATAGAGGTAGGATGGCAAAGTTACTTTTCGTCATGGAAACTGACAGGCATTTACAAGTAGCTGACACAAATGAAAATAAACATGGATGTAGACGAAGGAGACCACCCCTAGATATATTTGGACCAAGCTCAAATATGAGAATTATGAATTAACCATCAGATAAAATAAAGTAATGCTAGTATGGACGTAGCAGAGACTTTGAATTGGCTTCTAGTGGACTGAATTTTGCTCATACATGCATTGTTTGGCCAGTGTGATATCCTGTAATAATTTAAGCCAATATTAAACCACCAGGATTCTTCTTTCACATGAGTCTCCATGTTTCTGGTTTCCTCTGAAAATTTGGATGCTCTGATAATTCTGTGCTCACATTGCCGCATGGCCACAAGTGGCTGCATATGAGAGCATCTGTTCCCTCTATGCAGGATGCGTGCATACTTCCTGGATCAGCACTGTCCCCAGCAGACCCACTTCACACCTTGATGGCCCCGGCCTGTCCTGTGGTTTTCAGCTGTATCCCGGGAAGGTTGACCTGAAAATGTGGAGCATTTCTAGGAATCTGTTATTTTGAATAATGCATCTTATGTTGTGATGCATGAAAAAATCACTTAAGGGGATACACACTTCTAGGTAGACACTGAGGCTTCTGTGAAAAGAGAATTCCCAACTCTGTTTATTTGGATGTTTATTGGTTTAATGATGAAGAAACAAAAGACTTGAATTCTAGCCCATTGGACAAGAGCAAATAAGTCCTCCTGATAGTGGTGAGAAAGTGTGGCACCCATGCTAACAAGTGTGAAATCAAATTCTGAAGTCAAGAATTCTTTTGATGAATTCTTCGGCATCCATGATTACATGTAACCTTTAATGGTCATAATTTTAACTTCAGGAGGCTAAGGTTAAGGTCAATTTCCTGTCCATTCTTTATAGATCAGTATTCTTGAAGTTTGTGTGAGGTGTTATAGCTAGAAACTGTAAACTAGTGAACTGTAAAGAAGCAAGTATGTTTTGTCGCTTTGCTATTGTTTTATTTTTTTCTATCTGTGATAATGACCATGATTTTATTAAAATGGGGTAGTGGTTAGAGAATTTTCAGTTATTCTAAATGCATATTACACTTGTATAAGGACTTAGAAGAAATTTCTTCTTGAGAAAAAAATAACTATATTACAGTTTAATTGTGTATGTTGTTGACTAATACATAATAATAACTCTCGCAAATGCCTTTTGGATTTTTAAGGCACAGTATATATGAGAGAATTGATGTAAGAGGACTTTGAGTCCCTCAAATTGTCATGAAAAAAAACAGCTCAAATTTCTTTGATGTGTCACTCATCTTTCAGCCGACCTGCTAATATTAGAGCACTTCATTTTTTTCCAAAGCACTTTCACATACTGAAAACTTGCCGTTAGGTATTGCAATTAAGTCAGTTTTAGGGAATTTAGCCTAATGAAAGTATGAACGAGGATAACTCAAAAAGAAGGGCAACCCATCCAGGGCTTTCTTTTCTGGTTCAGCAGTCTATAAGACTGAGAGGCAGGATAACTCTGATAAGTAGGTGGCAGGAGCGACACCGTCTGGGAAGTCTCCAGGCATGTGAGTTGATATTTATATCAGATCCTTTCCATTTATGGACTTAACATTTAAAATTTGAGTTACCCCCCAAAAATAGGATGTTTAAAACCTAGGACAATTTTTTTTTTTAAATTTCAAACATTGAATTGTTATCTTTTGTGGTAATGTGAAGAGTCACTTGGTAAATGATTTTTGTCCAGAGAGTCAGCAAACATGATGCTCAGTGCTGTTTGTTGTTCTGTAAGTATCCTTGAATACAAAACATTTGTTTTAGAATAGTGTTAAAAAAAAAAAAAACATTTTGGATTGGAGTGATAGCTCAGTGGTTAAAGTGCTTGCTTAGAAAGCACTGAGTACTCAAGGTGTATTCCCCAGCACAACATAAACGACTGCGTGGTGGCACATGCCTATAATCCTAACATTCAAGAAAGTGAGGAAAGAAGGTTGCTGTGAGTTCTAGGCCAGTCTGGGCTACATAGTGAGCTCAGAACCAGCCTGGACTACGCAGTGAGACCCTGTCTCAAAAACAAAACAAAGCAAAGCAAAACAAAACATTTTAGAGGAAGAGGTTGACTTTTTCTTGTGAAAAAACTGATCCTCAGGAGAGTGTTATTTAGAGAGCCAAAAGCAAAAGTGATTAACTTCTGGGAAAGAATTTCACCCATCTTTCAAACTTTCACAAGCTGGTTGAGAATTTCCCTATAAACAGGAAAAGATAAGATTTCAAAAACTGAAAATATTTGAGCTTGGGAGATAACTCAGTGGTTGGGTGCTTGCTCAGCATGACCAAGGCCCTATATTCAATCCTTAGTACCAAAAACAAACGAATAAATAAAACCTGAGTATTCTAAAAGCTTACTATCCTTTGCAGGAAATGCCAATTAATTCTGTATTCCAACCATGGCTAGTATTTAGTTTTCTAAAATTCAGATGCAATGTTTAGTTGGTTAAGCCCCTTTATGCAGATGATAAGATTAACAGAAGTGCAAGTCTTCTCAAATATGACTCCTTTCAGAGGTACCCCTCCTCCTCTAGAATTTAAGCATTCTGTATCTGGTCATCATGTTATCTACATCCTTTTTCTTTTTGCTGTGTCTTTGAACATGTCTTTTCTTTACCTTTAAATGATCTCCTATGTATAAGAGTTATTTTTTTTTTGTTCCCAATTCAGCTAAGACAAACTTTGTACAAGCAACTTCCTAAAAAGAGCAGAGTGTTTTTTTCCCCCGGGGCTACTGGGACAGTCTGTAAACACTCTCCATGACAATTTTCATGACACTGAGATTCTCTGCTCATGGCCTTCATAATTTGAATTTTAGTTTATTGAGAGCTCAGACCATGATTTATTTTCCTACACTGAGCAACCTCAATGCAGAGGGGAAAGGAAAAAATGGAAAAGGAGGTGTTCATTTAATTTTGGATGAAGTTGAGAGAACCTCACAAGGAACATGCACACCAGGAAAAATGGGATGATGCATTGAGGTGAACATTGTCCTACAAGGAAGAAAAACCTGAGAAGTGACAACCGTCAGAACACACCAAGCACAGATGCATGATCAATTGAAAGCTGACATTACATAACAGATGAGAAAAGAGCAATTACCCTGAGGAATAAACTTGCATCAAATCCAAGGAACACAGTGGCCATTTGTTCAGTGATCACATATTGGGCTTAATTCTAAGCTTATCCGGCAGTATTTTGTCACCGTCATCCAATAGGATGTATTTTATAACCAGAGGAAACAAAGCCGTTAGGATAACCCAATAATGTATAAAATTTTAGGAAAAGGCAAATAAAACATCTTGATAGGTGCATAAATTATAATGTTCAGTCACCTGATTTTATTTGTACCTATATAATCAAAGAGAAATTATTATTATAAGTCCTTGATTTATTTTATGGTATTTTATATGCTTTTTTCCTATTATTAAGTTATAGAGACACAACATCCAGAAAACATAATTCTTAGTTTTATAACTGCTTTAATGATGAAAATCTGATGAAATGAGAACATAATCTGAAAGAGAATTCTTTTGATTTTTTTTGCATTTTTTAATTTGCTTCCTAATGTAATTTGCAGGCTTCTAGTATCAAACAAGTCATTTCTAATAAATTAATTCTTTAATGTTTTTTATTTACATTTTCTTAATTTGTATACACGCCTTTCTGAAATTTAAAAATAAAAGTGCTATGCCAGGGGAAAAAATGCTGATTTTAAATATGAGAAATAAATATATCATAATTAAAACATCTCCACATAAAGGACCTAGCTATATACCTTTCTGAGGACATGAATGAAGACAAAATTTACAATTATAATCCAAGGAAAGGAAATTAGGTTGTCTATAATGATTTAGTCATCAAATATTGTCATCTTTTTTATTGAATGCTGTGATATCCTGAGCATTGTCATAGACCTTTGGAAAAAATCAAAATTAATCACAGAAAATTTCTGCTTTTTTTTAAGCGCTGACAGGCAAATGGGAAAAATCAAGAATGGAAAAATTATAGCCCTTGAGAAACAATTGCCTCAAAGTGGTACAACAGTTGTGGAAAGCAAGGAGGGAAAGGTGTGTGGGCCATAAGAGAGCTGGCTGAACATGGACTGAAGAGGCTTTTAAGGACTTTGGAAATGACCAACAGAAACAAAGGAAGTGAGAAAGAAAACTTTAGGGCAGGGACACAGCAGGTACCAAGAAGTCGGAATGAAAAACAGCACATCAGATGGATTAAATCCTTGAACATGCCGTGTGTGCTCCCACCTCCAGGCCTTTGCACTTGCTATTTTCTCTTTTGTTAAGTTTCTCTTCCACGGAGTCCACTTTTTCTCTCTCATTTCAGTTAGCTTTCTGATCAAATGTGAAGCAGCACCTTGCAAATCTATCTGCTGTGCTGCTTCATTTTAAAGAATAATTAGTATTACACGTATATTACCTCTTGAATCCCAAAAGAGAGCAAGAATTTTGTTTAAAAATGAAAGTCTTACATCAGGGAGTGGATAGCAAATTCTTGCTGAGGAAGAGACAGAATGAGCCATGAATGTTCATAGCAAGTGATCACACTGAGCTACAGCTCTGTCTCCACTACATCACAATGTAACTCGTGGCAGGATGTGAGTTAAACAATCCTGAAGTGGAGACTGAAGCACAGGCTACAGAGGTAAATAAAGTTTCACACTCCTTTCCTGGTCCTAAGGGTGCTCAATTAATTTCTTAAAAGTTTTTCTGAAGAAACCAGACACTTCACATATTTGTACAAATAAGAGTTAATCTCTTCACTTAAGAGTTACCTTTTAATCTTATACTAAAAATGTTACATTTAAATTAAAATATTTTCAAGGTCTTAATGCCATGAATTATTCTTATAGTATACTCATAACTATACACTGTTGGTGAGGTTTTTCTGGACTGGAAACTCTACTCACATAAACTGCATTTCTCTCAGGCTTTCCAATTTAAAAACAACCAAAAGTGTAAAAAGGCAATTTTTACAAAAGAAGAAAATGTTAGCCACACATCTAATAAAAATTATCTTCAGATATACAGGGAATCGCTATAAGTCAATAGCACAAAAGACTAATGAACCAATTTAAAAATGCAGTAAGGATTAGTAATTTTTTAGTGAATATGTGTAAGTGCCAATAGATATATTAAAAGATGCTCAATGTCACTAATCAATAGAGAAATGCAAATCCAATAAGGTATTGTATCTATTAGAATGTTTATTATTTTAATAAGATACAGGTATCATAAAGGGTTTGGTGAAACTGGAAGATTTGTACACTGTTGGCAGGAACATATTATAGTTTAGCTTCCCTGGAAAATACTCTAAACCTTCCTCAAAATCTTAAAAAAAAACAGAATTACCATATGATTCAGCAATCTCCCTGCTGGTATTTACCTAAAATAATTGAAAGCAGGATTTTGAAGAGATATTAGCACTTTCAAGTTCCTTGTAGTGTTGCTCATAAAGTCAACATGCAGACACAAACCAATCGTCCACCCATAGAGAGATGAATAAGGAAAATGTGATCTAGCCAGGCAATGTATTATTACTCAGCTTCAAAAATAGAAAACCAAGAAATGTGACAGTATGAATTGACCTGGATGGAATTTAAGCTGAGTGAAATAAGCCAGTTACAGGACAGGTCTACATAAGTGATGTATTTCAGGGGTAAAATAGCCAAACTCACAAAAATAGAGGGTGAGATGTAGGTTGTTGGGGCCAAGGGAGAGAGAAATTAGGAACTGCTAACCAACACACGTAAAAGATTAGTTATGCAAGATGAGTAAGTCCTAGAGATCTGCAGTACACAAGGTTGTCCACAGTAAACAACATTTTATTGTACATTTAAGAAATTATTGAGGATAGATCTCATGGTATGTGCTTTCACCACAATACTCTCTCCCTCTCTCTCTCTCTCTCTCTCTCTCTCTCTCTCTCTCTCTCTCTCTCTCTCTCTCTTTCTCTCTCTCTCTCCATCTCTGTGGGCCACTGAAAATAGTCAAAAACTAATTTCTTTTTGTTTTGAAAAATAAACATGTGGTCATTTACTTTCAATGCCAATAGAGGAGGAAGAGGAAAAATATTTTTTTTCAAAAAGAAGGAATGTGAAACAGCAACTGAACTTGAATTACTATGGAAAAATATGTAGTTATGTCTATTTGAGAAATCCTAAGTTTTTTGAATGTATATTGCAGAACTTTACAAAGTATGATACATGAAATTTGCAGATGTGAGATGCGTGTTTGTATTCTTCACAAGTTGCATAAATTGCAGACACCTAGTATTTAAATACTACCTTAGAGGCAGTCAAACATTATAAAGACATTTGTTTGTTAATTAGTAAAGAGTAGGTGTCAACAGTAATTTACAGCTGCTGGTCTGTGTCCCCAACAGCCTGAGTCTACCAAAATTGCAATAAAGGAATGGGGAGGAGAAGTTACTCAGGCAAGCCGACGTAAGGTTTCCATAAGTTAGGGAAGTTGGACTTCTGAGTAACATTAAGAGAGAGAAAGTGAGAGCCAGTGAGCAAGAGAGAAACAGTTCCAGTGTGTAATTCTATGTGCTGACAACAGACTGTCTATGAGGTAATGAAGCAGAGAATCATGTATGAAATCTCTGCCTTCATTGTGTTATGAATGGTACCTGCCAATGGATACACAGCTGAAAAGTGGAGCAGTGGAGTGTACCAAGCTTCTGATGTCTTCATGCAAAAATTTTAGGTATAATATAAAATTAGTTGCCTATTTTTTTTCAGGATTGGGACTTCACAATATAGAGTCCATAGTTGTTTATTTGCTGATTTTTTTCAGTTTATCAGTGTGATACAAATTCAATATATAAAAACTAATCTTATGAAATCTAGTCCACATTTGCCTTTTTTCTTCATAACTGGGAGTCAGTGCTTCAAATGAAAGAGAAGCATTGGTATTTGAATAAGCAATTTCATCCATTGACACATAGAGCAGCCAGCCCTTAAGTTTTGCATATTCATGATTGCCAATATTTTGATTAATTTCTATTACTTCAGCTGACTGTAACACTTGAGTGGGTTTGCTAGATCTTTAATAGAAGTTATTCATGTAGATGTAGGGTTTATTGGTATTTTCTCCTTCAAAGAAAGACTTCATGTGAATGATAAAATAATTTGAGAATGTATCAGTTAATGAGTAAAAGTAACACCAAAATTAACTTTCATTGAATTAAGAAGTTAATTTACATATATCAGGAACTCTTAACGCTCTTAGCACATTCATTTTCACCAAACGTTTAGGAAAATCATCAGCTGTACCACACCCAATTTCATCTTAAATCAAATAAATCAATAAATCATAACATTGGTAGCAAAAGGACACAGCGCTTCTTTTAAAGTCATTTTCTTTGTTTATAAAAATAAGTAGTACCAGGATGCTTTATGGAGATTTTTTCTAAGGCAAACAGTGTAGCTGGATAAAGTTCAAAAAGGGCTCTTCAATTAGGTTTTTTGGGTTTGTTGTTGTTGTTGTTGTTGTTTTTTGAAAGCGCTAGAAGGCAATGCTATTTTCTAGGTTTGCTTCCTAGCCATCAAACTAAAAATAAACAAGTTAATAATGTCTGTCTTACAAGGTGATGGTGACAGTCAAGTAACCCACGTACCCTAAGCACTATGCCTGGCACAGAGAACATACCAGATATTTTGGATTTTCTAATAAATTCATTTAAATTTGGCTCATCTTGATTTAGAATTAAATTAGCTAATAATTTTAAGACCATGGTGTTTGAAAATTTCCCCCCATTTTATTGATATGTATAAGCACAAAATTTAACATTTACAATGAAGTTGAGCATATTGTGCACATATGTATCTTTACTTATGATGGGGTTGAGTTATTGATCTTAAGACATACCAACAGTGCTGGGGATGGAGCACCATATAAGAGCCTTTCCTTACCATGCATGGCGCCTACCACCACAAAGAAAAGAAAAAAGGAAAGTAAGAAGGAAGGAAAGAAGGAACGAAGAAAGGATGGAAGGAAGGAAGGAAGCAAGCAAGCAGGGAAGGAAGGAAGCAAGGAAGGGACAGAGGGAGGGCAAAGACAAATATTGACAGCATATTTATGGCAGAACATATTTCTCATTTCTTTCTTTCCTGTAAACATAAATGTGGACCTTTAATAGTTTGTATAGTATTTTAACCACCATTTCTACATGATTCTAAGATGCTATCTCTGAAAATTACCTCTAGAAGCCTCCTGCTTCCTGTACCTTGTATTTTACACAAGTGTAGATGAGATAAGGAAAGCAGTATGTACTAAAATATTCTGCAAATTCAGTGTGGATTTTAACAGTTTCACTGGTTCAATTATCACTGGAGCTATCTTTATGTATCATTTGTAGTAAGCATTCCAAGCAGTCTTATAACAAAAGTCTTAGCAGGAAAAAAATAACATAGATAAGGAAAAATCAAAATGTATTCCTCTATCCTCTCTTTGTATGTAGGTTTATTTCATTTTCCCTTCAGAGTTGTCTTGTGTTGACTGAATTTTCTGGTAGTTTTTAGGGTTGCACAATTAGCAAAGCTTGTGCTGACATTTCTGAGGTCTGAATCACACAAGAGTACAACGTTATAAAGTCCGTTCCTGATCAGAGGATGTCAAGAGTTTTTCCATATTAGTATAAAATAAATAACTTTGCTGTATTTCACACAGACCTCTCCTCACATGAGCACACATACAAAGCCTAAATTTTTTCTCAATGGTGGAAATAAATATATGTGTAACTTATATTATTATGCAAATGTAAATATTAGGATTCTTGATTTTTTTTCTTATTAGGTGACTTTATTTGTCTGAAGTGTCAAAAAGTAACTATGATTTTAACCAGTGTAAGATTGTGAGAATTACACCATACAGAAATAACATAAAATATCTGAAGTTTAGAATATTTGACTTTTTAAAATAGTTTCTATTAACTTGCTGTATTGACAGATTCTTTATTTTATTCTGCCATTTTACAAGTGCCACTTTGGGAGTTTTAGAAGATTGCTGTGGTTATGATATTCCTGAGTAAATTTTTTTGACAATAGAGAATTTAAGTCAGCAGCTACTTGTCAATGCAATAGATCTTATTACCCTAATACATCCTTTTTCTCTTCTCTTAAAGAGTATGTGTCCCTCAACCCTCTGCATGTCTCTATGTCCATATGGTTTTGAACAAGTGGAGAAAATGTTCACTATTCGCTGTGTACCCACATTTGTATCATTCAGCTGCAACACCATCTGGTGCGGTACTCGGCCCATTCTCCTCTTTTTGATTGCTTTCTCAATCTGGAAAATGGTGGCTTGATTGTCCAATGGGTCTCCAGATGGTTGCTAGATCACTTCCTGTAGTCCCTATCGACAACATTCGATGGGTGATTTAAAGTTCATCTGAGGTGTTTACAAGCCAATTAGTTGGTCATAAAATATCAGAAATTTTATTTGGGGAAATATTAAATCTCAGGTTTTAGGGATAGAATCTTTTGGATATGTTGGAGGAAAGAAATGAAAACACATTTTTTATCTTTCGGAGAAGCAGATGGCTACTCATACAATGTTAGTTATCCAAAATTGTTTCTATTTTTACCCTCCTATATTGATTAAGATGGCATTTAAGCAGCATCTTTACATACACACTGTCTTTGTTCCATGGGGGACAACTGTTGAAATAAAAAAAAATCACATAAAATTAAATTTCTGCAAAATTAGGAAGCAGACCAACATGGTTATAAGGATCAGTTCATAAGATTGAATCAGCTCATAATGATATTATAAAGATGGATGTGTAGGAAGCAAGGGTCAAAGATGGAGATACTTGTGATGTTTATCTCCCTTCTTCATCACTCATCTATCTTTTCAGTTCACAATTAGTGAGCCCATATCAGAGATTTGGAAGAGATGACAGATACTTAATGAGGACCAGTGGGGAAGCTCTTGGGGAGGAGGAAGACATATGAATCAATGACCACAATGCAACGTGGTGGGTGCCACAAGGTGATCTTAAGGAAGTGAGATTTCACAGGAAGACCAGTACTCTTGCCAAGTGGGTTCCAAAGTAATGACAGCATCAAATTATAAGTGGAATCACTGTCTGCATATGAAAATCTGCATTATCTTTTACTCAAGGTTTATTGAGGCCTGTTCAGGAACATCATAAGTCCTCTAAGTAGAAGTACTGCCATCTGGGTCACAAGCTTAACAAGCTGACCATAACTGAAACTGAAATATAATTTTCAAGTTATATCAATAGTGTAATATAAGTACAAAACATTTCTGAATTAATTATTTCTTCCTTCTTAATAGTAGATAAAAATGGAAAAGATTTTCTTGACTTTTATTCAGTGTCCATTTAGTCTTTGGGTAAATTTTTTATTTTATAACCTGTATAACTTGACCAGAATGTAACTTTGACTTTCAATTTTTGATATCCAGTTTAGATGAGTGCATGCCTTTTTTAATGTATGCATGTATGTACATATGTATGCATATATATATATATATATATATATATATATATATATATAATTATTTATTTATTTTTGAGGCAGGATCTTGCTCAGTAGTCCAGGCCAGTTCTGAGCTGACTATGTAGCTCAGCCTAGCCTTGAACACATGGCAGTCTTCCTGCCTCTGCCTCTCAAGTGCTAGGAATACAGGCATGTGCCACCATACCCATCTTATGTGGTACTAGGGAATTGAACCCAGGGCATTATGCTTGCTAGGCTACTGCTTTAACAGCTAAGCTATTCCTTGAACTTTATGTGAATTTTGAGAAAATCAATGCATTTCCAACTTTTGCAAAATGTTTTCTTAGAAATGACCTTATAAAAAAGGGATTTGGGTTCTGTTACTTTTATCTCAGAAGAAATGTTTTCTTTTCCTATTAAGTTTTAAATATATTTGAAAAGTGATTGAAAAAACTATTTCACAGATACCTGTGTTTCAGAGTCAAACCTAAATAAAAACTAGAGCTATCAGAACTAATTTGAAGACTGAGTGATGGATATTCCATAAACTAGTTGAAATTTTCATAAGGTCCACTATTTTAAACTTATTTGAATCCTAATAACACCATACTTTGGTAGGAAGTGCACTTAATGAATTAATTCAAAATAGTGTGTAGTTAAGTTGTATCACTTTATATCCAGTCATTTTGGACCGAAGAAATTTTCAGAACATTCCATTAAAAGAAATAATCTTGTATTATGGGCTTTTTTCTTATGATTTTCATTCATATGCTGTGGAATTCCATTGATGTGTTATGGCACCTTAATTTATATATAAAGTTTTTATGTTAATAAAAATAAAGTTTTAACAGTTTTGGAAAATATTACATAACTTTTTTGCTAGAAAAACATTTCAAAACAAAGAAGAAAATATACTCTAACTCACACCTGTGTACAATTCACTAGGATGACAGCATACTGTGGAAATTCAAACCTTAAGGCCAGGTTCATTTGGTCAAGTAGAAAGTTCACATAAAAATAGGTTTAGACATTTAAAACACATAATTCTTAATTTTTCTGTCTTCCTGAAATATGATGTGTATTTTGAACTAAGTGTTTTTTCTGTCAGAAGAGGCAACTACGACTCTAACAACAGATAATTATTAGAATATGTTTTATATTTTATAAAAATACTTCATCATCCTCATGAGTTGCTACAAGTTCAAAAAGTCAAAGTAGAAATCATTGCTCTAAAAGAGAATAATTTTTGAAAACATAATAACCAGGGAATAGTAATATTTTAACTACTCAGTGCTTCATCTTCACTCTTAAATCTGTCATTTAATAGTAATTCAATAATATTTTTTCCACATTACTGCAGCTTTTCAAAAATACCTAAAATCTCCTCAGAAAATCTTTGTGCAAAGAGATCAGGTTTTTCTAAGAATCACACTAATTAATGAAGCTGAAAGAAAAACAAGGTAATTTAAAAATATATGTATGTTTCTCACTGTCCCTATTTTTTGGTATGACCTTGGCTTTCTCAGCTTCATGTTTTTCTTCCAGGATGTCAGGAACCCTACCACCTCACTGGAATTGGCCTCCCCAGCTAATCTCCATCTTCTCAAGTTGCCAATTTCTTCTCTGAAATTTTTTTGCAAGGTTACTTTGTCCTTATTGCTTTACTCATTTTTAAATTTTTCTCTTCATAGTGTAAATTTAATATAGGTATTAACCATCTTTGTCTTGTTAGACAATAAAGACATACTATCTTGCATAATATAACTCAACAAATATATGTTGAATAAATAAATGAGTAAAATTAAACTTAGTTTTTCTTTGTCACAATTCTTACTACGTAAAAATAGCCTTAACTGATAGGTTTTGTTTTCTTTGTGAGAAAAAAAAACATAAATTCCAAGAAACCCTTTTAATCACTTATAAATGATATAGGAAGTATTATTTATTATAACTTCCATTTTTAAAAATTGTGGAATTATGTCTTCATGAATGCAATACCTTATAAATGATATAGGAAGTATTATTTATTATAATTTCTTTTTTTAAAGAATTGTGGAATTATGTCCCTATTAATACAATAGCAGAAGGAAAACAGAGTAGTAACTGCAGAAAGAAATGATACTGCTCTTTACTTTGATCTTGTTTACATTTTTATCAACTTTAGAAAAGGAGAAAATAGTGAGAAACATCTGTAAAGAGTTTACACACAAAAAGGTACTGCAGTGGAGGAAAATATGTCAACTTACTATACCATTTTGTTCTCTCAAAATATTACAGAACTGACACGAACCATAATGGTGTTTGATGTTCATGAAAAGTACAATATGCTTATGAGACTCTATATGTGCTGTGGGTGTTTCCGTATTTGAGCTGCCTCAGGAAATGCTGACATTTCAAAAGCACGTGTTTTTAAAATCATACATATATGTGCCTAAGATTGCTGGTGTGTTATAATTAATTTTTATTCTGTCCAAAAGGCCATTTGTTTGTCCTTTCAGTCAATGTCTCCAGCTTTATCATAAATTCCTAGAGCTGTTATGATTGAGTCAATACATTTACATGAGCAGTATGTAAACACATTTAAATATTTTCTCACAGTGTTCTCTATGTAGCCTAGGGTGTTTTATGTGAATTGATCAGGCATTTTGCTTTTGGAGGGAGAAAAAATATATTTTATGCTTCATAACGCATCCTGAAAATATATTTCGTGTGTGTACTGTAGTCTCACCTTGCTTCCTCTCATCCATTTAATTTTTTATACATGCAGCATAATAAATGTGGGGTGCAAAATTCTAACTTTATAAGAGTCCGATTGATGGAAAGTGAATTTTTTATCCTTCTCTGTGCTGCACCAGTCAGATCAGAATATAGACTTCTGTAACAACACGTATTTTGTTCTGTTGGTAGAGGCATGAAATGGGATAAGAATGAGGGAAAATACCAGAAAAAAATATTTCTCAATATTATCATCACTAAGGATAATATTTAAAATCTTCTTCTCAAAGTGAAAAATAAGCTGTTCTGAGACTATTTAACATCACAGACTGTCTAGCTAGTTTTATCTCCTAATCCCACAGAGGAGAGGCATGGGACTCAAAGTCCTGGCCTAAGGTCACGTCTCAGGGGTTGGTACACACAGAAATGAACCCAACTCCGCTAATTCTCAAGCTACTATTCATCAGCATCACTCATCTTTACTGGCTGTTTTAAAGAAACACAGAAATGCCAGTAGACTGGAAAGAAGCAAACATGGGATTTAATATAAAATCGCCTTAGGCCCTTGCACTTATTATTGGTGTGAATTTGTGGATGTGGTAATACCTGTAAACACAGTTTTCTTATTTATTAAATGTGAATAATAATAGCTGGCACAAAATCATTTTGAGTAAAATGAAATGAGAGAAAATGAAATGAGATAATAGATACTGTCTACAATACCTGCCACATGGAAGACATTCGATAAATTGTAGCTCTTACTATTATGATTATTTGCTGTTAGCATTATTTTTATAGTTAATCATTATGGTAAGCATGAATAATCTTATTGTAGTACAGTATGACACAATTACTCGTTGGGCAGGGCTCACCTGACATTGGAGAAATTTAGCACTGTTTTGACAGATCCTGGTTGCATCCCAGTTTGGAAGTAATTAGTCCTTCTCAACGAAGGTAATCTAGAAATTGGCTCACAGAACAGATTTGCAATGTTATGTGGAGAGACGTGATTCAATATTCAGTAATGGTTAGTTAGCTACTTTCAGTGCTCAACCCTGCTGTCCTGTGTAAGTGGGATTGTCGCAGAGATGGAATGAACGCTCTGTGTGCAAAATCACTGCAGAAGCAGCCCCTTAATCAGATTTACACAAAAAGGAGGGGCTCTGGCATCTTGTGAATGTGAAAGTCAGTTATTTTTAATGTTAATATTAAAATTAGCATTAATGACCAAACATCAAGCTGTCCTTCCAAAGAATTAAATGTTTGCTTATGATGTTATGTTTGAACAATGATTTTTACTTCAAACAAAGGCACTTAAGTAGCTTATGAATTACATAAAACTCCTAAGATTATCTACTGATGGAGTAAAAAAAGGCAAAATTCACAATAATCACTTGTGTAATAACAATGAAATTCATAATAAAAGATTGATAGTTCAAACCACGTGTATGCTGAACCTGACTCATGATTTAAAGTTATTCCTATCAGTGGGACTTTGCTGGAGAAAATACTGACACTTTAAGAATGGACACCAAACTGTCCTTCCAGTTCTCACCCTTAATTGAGAGTAATTGTACCAAAAAAAAAAAAATCATGTTTCTTCCAGCACTAAATTTTTAAAAATCTGTAATCAATTTAAAGACCTCATTTAACAAGTAGTCTTCTTTTTCACAAATGGGGGCAGAAATCACCAGGACTGAGAACAGAAGGGGGACAGTGTACCTGTGAACTTCCGTAATAGATCACAAATCTCAGCAGAGGGGAAAGGAAGGGTGTTGAAGAGAGCCCCAAGATATGAATTTTGTAACCCCAGTCTATTATGTTCCTGACTGTTCAGGATAGAAGAAGCCTAGTTTTGCCTTCAATGGAAAATGCCAAATTCAAGCCAGAACCGCATCACTGTGCAGAAATAAGACGTCAGTTCCAGTGAACCAACCCACTTCTTTTATAGAAGTGGTGTAAACGGCATCACAAAGCTGGCTATCATTTATTAAGGGCTGCATGCCTTCATATTTATAGTGTATCACCTTAAAAATTACCCTCTCCCCATATTGTAAAGAGCAGCTGCTAATGGAATTCCGGCTACCATGTGAGGAACTTGCCACTTGCAGGAAGAACTGAAAGAGATAAGGGAGCACGAAACTCCCCAGAGCTGGAATGATATTGAACATTCGCTGCATTTGCAGGTACTTGTAAACAGAACTTTAAATGTGCCCTACCGAGAAATTTACAGAGATAGATTACCTCTAAGGTTGAAAGTGGATAACTTGGGAAAATATGATAATCATAAAAAATGATTGATTAGAACATAATAGCATGAATCTGTGAATCTGTTGGGTCCCATGCCACAAAGCAGAGGCTGGAGCATGGAAAGTTTCAGCCCACCCAGCTTGGGCAACTTAGCCACTTGGTGTGACTCTGTCTTAAAATTTAAAAAAAAAAAAAAAAAAAAAAGGACTGCAGCTATAGCTTAATGTGAAGGCCCTGGGCTTGATATCTAGCACAAAACAAAAATAAATAAATAAATAAATAAATAAATAAATAAATAAATGTATATATGTATATATGTAATTCAGAAGAAAAAGTACTATGAAACTTAAAGATTGATGTCATTCTCAAAAGTAATTTGTGTAACCATTTGGCCTTGACTACAGAAAACAACTTATTCCATTTGTAGCAAATTAGAAATGTCTTTTCCAAATCTAAATGTTAATATATAAGTGAGTATAATTTTGTAATAGAATGAAATTATGAAAAACCTTGTGATGCTCTCTTCTGTTAAAAACAGAGAATTAAAAATTTTAGATAAAATTTCTGGCTATCAAATTATAGATTTACCAAAATGTTTTTTTCCCTACTGATTAAAAACTGTAAAGTTTTAAAAAATGAATGGTAATCTCCATGTATTAAGTATCACTTTGAAATATAATTTTAGAATTATTCAAGTCAAACTTTTGACTGAAAATAAGTAGAGGCATTCTTGAGACAACAAAACTCTTTTTTCCAAAGAAATCAGTATAATTAACAAGAGAGAATTATTCAAATACCATTTTACATTTAAATACATCTAAAGAAATTTATATAAAATATATATCTTTGCCAGATATGTACAATTCTACTTTAAAGATTAAGAAATTGAAATAAATTGAGATAAAGATTAAGAAACTGAGGTAAAGACATACATTGGAATAGAATTTCAAGTGTGATCTAAAGCTCCCCTGAAGGAAAACAGAATATTACATAAAAAGATTAGATAATAATATTTTATTTTATAATTGATTCTACAACAGACTGAAACACCCAATCACGCCAAAGATGAAATATTTTGTAAATGGTTCTACTTTCCTAAAAAAAATTTTTTTTAAGACAATCCAGGGATTTTATTTCATAGCGTAGTTTTGATTTGTAATATTTTAATGTTCTATTCTATTCTGATATTAAAGTCATTTTAGATTACATTTATAGATTTTAAAATGTTACAAATAACTTCATTGGTTAAAAATATAATTATTTGAATATGTTTGTTCAGAAGTGCTTTGTGATTCATTTTTCTTCTTTATTAACATTTTATGGAATTCTTTGCACTAAAATGTCAACCCCATAGTTTCATGAATGGTTGCAGAAGTGCCAGGGAGTATCATTTATAATGCACAGCAATTCATTTTGATCCAAGAAAATAGATCTTGTTGCAGTATGCCATTTTTGATTCTATTTTCATGTAATTTGAGGTAAATGCTAGAATTATGATGTTGCCTCACATCTATTCTTGAGCCGGTGGTGGCATTAAAGTTGAAATAGATCAAAGAGAAAGAGCAAAGGAAAAGTTAGTAGAAATCCTTAATAAACTTAATAAACAATTTACAAGAAAAACATCCTTAGTGCATATGCGACTGTAGGATCTGTCATTATTACCTGACTAAAGTACGCTTTCACCGTGATTTCCTTAGTATCTTTTCAGTTATCGTTTTCTCCATGGTCAAACATGCCAAGTTCTCCCTTTAAAATAAAGTGTCCTGTGAAACATTGAATGGTTTCTCTCATATGAAAAACCCAAATCACAGTCATTGTATAGAACTACTGAGGAGAACAAAAGAAGCCCACAGGGACGAGCAAGGGAGGGAGAGTCTGATAGGAGAGGGGAAGAATTTGTAATTTTGCCACAATATGTATGCACGAAATACTCAAGATCAATGCAAATATTATGTGTTGCATCTATACATATCACTAAAATGGGGAAAAAGTGTCCAGTGTGAGTATTGTTTGAGAGTTTTAGGAGAAAAGTAAATCAAAAGGCAGGAAAACTGTAATTTCATGCTAAAAGCTAGTATCTAGAATTTGAAATTATTTCTTAGCTTTGTCTTAACTCTTTTACAAATGTATCTATTCATCACATAATTATTATTGTAGTAGTTTTCTTCTAATGAACAAATATCCTGGTAATGTGTCCTAATGCAGTCTAGCCAACAGATTTGAGTGTTGATTTTAAATTTTGGATGAATATAAGAAGCAATTCTAAAGCACAAAACTTAGATACATAAAAATGAGAGCTTAACAAGTGTAAAATAGCAATGCATTTTGGTGGAATATTATTTAAATTTTCATTTTCTTGCACTATTTTGCATTTCTAGGCTCTTGAAAAACTTTCTAAGTGGCGTCAGGTAACAATCTGCAGACAAAATGCTTAAGAGAGATAAATAAATCAACATAAAATACTTTAAACTCTGAGAAGAGAGATGGCAACCATCAATGTTTCATTGTTGGTAATTAATAAGTTTATGTATTACAACTTTTCCTACTGTCAATGTAGTAATTTATGTGAACCATAAGGTCATAATTATGAGTAATAATTACCAGTAATAAAGGCCTACCATAAGTCAATAGGAACTGTGGCCTAAAACCAAATCTATATACTCAATTGAGAAAAGTCACAATGGGCTTTGTAATATCCAACTTTCAACAAACTTAATTTTCCGTTATACAATGTACAAATTAGCACTTAACACAAAAGAACAGGTGAAATATCAACAACAAAACAGTAATTAAATATCTGTGGATCCAATATTCAACTTAACGTAATCATAAGGTAATTAAACTGAAGCATTCAAAACATGCGAGAGAATGAACTGTTTTTGACATTTCTGAATCTGAGCTAGCTTCGCTGCCTACATATGAGCTACTTGGTACTTAATTTGCAACCTTTGTATAGTAGAAAATCTCCCCTAGGGCTAACATAGAAACCTTTAAATTAGTGTCTATTTAACTTAATAACTAAATCCATCAAACTACAGGCCTACTAAAACGGTTTCATTTTCTTTTCTGGTTAATCTGCAGTGCTTAATCTTCAAATGTTAACTGTCAAAATAACGGACCTTTTTTTTTTCTCCATAAGAATAAATTGGATTTCCCATATATCTCTTTTCACTCTTTCTGTCTAACCCGGGTGTGTGTAAGTTGTCCCACCATTGTGACTGCCTCTTAGCATTAGTGCTTAAGTTTGAACAATATTACTCATCTCTACCATGAAAAGGACACATGATCATATCCATACCCCTATGCATTAGGAATATAATTTTAGAAGGAAATCTATCATGTGGTCAAGTAACCGTGAGAAGATCATATTTGATAAGATAAAATATTGCAGTATAATTGACATAAAAATGAAAAGTTATAGTATTATTTAATGTTAAACAGATATCAGCCAAGCCCACTCCTCATGCTCCTGGCCTACCCAGAAGGTGTCAGGAGCAAAGAGTCTCTGTGGATGCCCTTGAATGGGGCTGAGCTGGAGCCTCCTAGCCCCCAGGGGCATAAGAAGTGGAGGAGGGAGAGGGAAGCAGGAGCCAGTGCCTAGGGAGCCCAGAGCCTCAACAGGCCACTTGGAGAAGCAGAAATAAAGTTGGATGCTGGTAAAAAAAAAAAAAAATCATTTGTTACTACCCTGATCATCTATCATGCGTCTGAGGCTAGCCTGGACTACATAGGGAGATCAATAGGAGCCTGGACTACAGATTGAGACCCTGTATCCAAATAAGGTAAAAAACAAAAATAAAACTACTCTCATTAACTCTTTGTTATACATTCTTGCATCCTATATTGCATATAACTAAGGTGACACCTTTATATAAAGATAATCACAGTACCTCATTAATAAAAAGACTACACAGAAAATATCCCAAAAACATTCTCAACCACTACTTCAGTCTTATATGAAAGGTAGCTTAATGCTATTTTAAGTGTTAAACACAAAACTGACATTGATTGAACCAGAAGTCTGGGCTAAGTCTTACAATATTAAAATGAGATAGTTGGAATAGTTGTTCTATTCATTCTTATCTTAAAACATTAAACAAGAAGAGATTTGCTACATTTTAGAGGAGTATATTAAGTAGGATAGCCTTTGCATTTTTAGTGTTTTCACTGCAAGGTTGAATAAAAATCTGTATTACAGAAAATGTATTGTATACCTAAAAAGGAACTCTAATTGGCAAATTGGCATAATGAGAACACAAGTAATATAATTGTTTAACCCATAATATCCTTTTTTTACTATTATAAGCATCTGTGTCCTAAGTAAAATTTGAAAAAAAAATTGTTCTAATACAATTATTTAGGTAACTTATTTTATGCTATTTTATTCCTGGAACACTATTTAAATGCTCAAGGAGTTTTCTCAGACCAATTCCTCTATACAAGAATTTAAAAATCCTTTGTGTTTTAGATTAATGAGAAAATTTTAATAATGATCTAAAAGAAATTTCTCTCAATCTAAAGTCCTTAATATTGTTTGCTTTATGTAAAATAAAGCTGAGATTTCTAGCTTCTAAAATCGGGTATAATTAAATGCTGAAGTCAAATCTGGGCAGCTATTAAAATTACCAAAACAATTATAAATTAAACTAAAGTAGAGTTTAAGTATGGTAAAATCCAATTCAATATATATTATCACAACTATAAAGATATAACCAGTAAGAATATATAATAATGAGAGCTGTGTAAGTTGCATATAAACAGAATTCTAAATAAAGTGGAACATATGGGAAGTTATAAAATTTTTCAAATGTAAAATTTGCTAGTCTGGCAAAAAGTCATGATTTTTAATTTGAAAAAAAACCTAACAAAGTTAATGATCAGTAATAACATACCTGTACAGTTAAAAAGAGCCTACATTATTCAGATCTGTGTTACATAGAACCTGCTTTTATTGATATTGTTTTCAAATCAATGGAAAGAGGTGATTCTTTAATTGTTAATAGTGCTGTATTAACAGCATTGATACCACACTAACTTAACTTTTGTTTTTAAGGTGAGAAATGGTGTATTTTATCCTTTTCCTATAGATATTTTCTTAACCGACTGAATTCTGAAAGAATGTCTGTGCTATAAAGAGGAAAATGATAAATCCATTTCTAGAAATAACTTTTATGATCATTGTATCTGTGACGTGTGCTTTTGTTGAATAGAGACCAGAGTAATAGCTTGTACTAACAATCGCTTTCATACAATGTAATATTTGATACTAACCACAATATAGTTCCTTGTAAGGAGGTTGATGCTTTACATTCTTTTGAACCTCCCACAGAGCTGGTAACAGCTTGGATTGTAAGATGTCCTACAGACCGTGAAAGCTTCAAGGGCAAAGTCTGTTCATTATTCCTCCTGGCAACCCTCACAGTTAAAAGAATGCCAGGTACACAGTAGATACTTAATAAATGCTTAGAGATCTGAACATGGACCTCATAAATACAACATGCTTAATAGGTAGTGACAGATTGATTCTGAAAGATATCTTAGCTCTTTGGAATATACATGTAGCTTTATCTCAGCATGTCCATTTGTTGATTGCAAATGAAAGGAGAGAGAGTGCACCTGTCCTTAGCCTTAGTGTTAAGGCCAGCAACTTGACAAGTGTCAAATTGGCTGAGCCTAATCACTTCTCCCATGTTCGCACTACAAGCATTTCAATAAAAATTTACTTTCACATTTATAAAGTGGCTTTCTTGCACATTTTTAATAAGGTAGACATAACTTTGTACACATTAAATACATTTTAAAGCATGTGCATCATCATTACTTGTAATGTAATTTGCAGTTTTAATAACGGAAGGAAGATAGGAGACAGATTTTTGTTCTGTTTATGGCTTAGAGTGGAGCTTTATAACCCAGTACTAGCACTTTGGAGGCTAAAATAAGCCTGTGTATTGCCCCAAGAATGCTAATCTAATTTCTGCTCCTAAGGTATATTAGCCCAGTTAATATCTTTGTTTCTTCATTAGCTACGATTAAGAATGGTACCTCAAAATATATATGAGTGGTTAACTGCATCTTTCAAGGGACGACTGCTTGGTTACCAAGAAGGGACAGACATGGAATTCAAGGACCAAAACGTTAAGTTCTTCCTTCCTTCTCAGATGTACAACCCAAAGGCTCAGGAGGAGCTATCACGGAAGTATCACAGGGAAGGAAGTGCAATTACACCACAGACCCAAATATCTTGATGAAGTTGAACTGACTTTTCTAATATCATATGAAGAATCATCAAAGATAAAAACTCTTTAGTAACATTAGTCACGTAAAGATTCTTGACAAACGAAGAGAAAAAAAATATTTGCACTACATAAATAAATCAGCCTTTAAGGAACAAATCACATGCCTATTCTTGTGAGCCCCCTCCTGATTCTATGGGGAGATGCTACCCACCGGGCACACCAGTAACTCTCTTTTTCTGTCAAGTATCTTTCATTAACTTCATACAAAGAAGAGGAGAGCAGTGAGGAGGTTTATCACGAAAAACTGCCTTCCTTCCCTTCCTCCTAAACAGAATGGACTGTTGTTACAAGACAACATACCGCTGAGCTAACGTCACTCAAAAATTTGCAGCAGGTTGTATGCCTGGAGGCCTATTATAGGGCCACCTGTGGGCGTCGAACTCCACTGAAAGTAATAAATAATTGTGGAGAATTCCTCAGAGTCCAGAGGAGAGCGGATAAGAATCGTGTTGCTCCTTCACTCCAACACGAATTCTGCTGTGGAGGAGGATTAGAGAACTGTACCGTCTCCAACAAATATGAGTAATCCTTTTCCCACAAAGGAGCCGGCTAAGTGCTACGCCAGACACCTGCATGCCAGATCTGCGCAGCCATTTTTTTTTTTTTTTTGCGTACTTTTGATAATCCACCTGCAGAAATCACCACACAGAAATTGCTTAATATAGCACGGTGATCTATTTGAGAACCTTTTGTTTGTTTCTTTTTTACAGTTAAGAAATCTATTGTGTTTGTCTCCATCCTGTTTGTCTCTCCAAATCCTCCTTCTCGTGTCTTGGCAAAGACAGAAGATGCCAGGGAAATCACCCCTGATATGGTTCCAAGCATTTATTTGGGGAGAAATTAATGTGTGTCTGTTAGCAATGCTCAGGAACTTTGACCTTTTCTTGGATTGGAAGGTAAAATTAATTTACTACACAGCTGCTTAAAAAAAAAAAACAGTAGAGTTTGTTACTGTGCTTTTACATCAGATGAGTGAATTATTATATATCCTGTGACAACTCAGAATTTACATGTCACTTAATTTGGATTCTAATCAACTACACGACCAGTGAAATTTCACTTAAATACATGCAAACGCGCACACGCACGCGCGCGCACACACACACATGCAAACTTGTATTATGTATATTTCAAAAGCTAGTCTAATTTTTGCTCAGCTGGGTTATAAATTATCTATTATATTGATTAGTGTGGTTTTAGCATTAGCACTGCAAATGCTGTTTGGCTTTTAAATCTATGACAGCCTTTCTTCACAATGACCACATGTCATTGAATTAAGAAAACTACATTTAAATTATCACTGCATTGAAGTACTGAAGATTAGGTTCTAGGTGGCATTAACGCTGACATTTCTTTTTTATGTGGACTATACGAAGAGTTAATAAGGTTTGCATAACCTTATTCTTTGACGACTTTTCAGCACAGTATTTCAGGATCGTTGCCAAACGAGATTTTAACCCTTCTAATCACACTGTTACTAGCCACGTTGTGCACAGCACAGAGCATACTGTGCATGATGCTGCGAAACTCTGAACACTGTTTGACCCGATATCCAATCAAGGGAAGGTTCACAGAGACTCTTGCCATTTTGGTTGCTATGGTGAGTTTCATATTTTGTGGAAACCGCGGTTAGATGTCTTAAAATAGACCTTTGCCAAGAAAAACATTGGTCCAGAGGCATATGCTGGCAGAGCCCAGCAAGGTTGCTCAAATTCCCTTCCTTTGTTTTCCCTTTTCCCTCTGGGCCACCGCTCCAAACATAAGCCCACTAGTCTGGCAGGCTGAGAACCCAGAAACTTGTGGCTAATTACAATGTTGACAATTCCCAACCTGTTTACTGGCGCCAGCAATCAAACTGCATTCTCTCAAGTGAACCAAAAAGCACTTGCTGGCGTTGGCTTCCTAAGGTTCCAAGCTGGCTATATTAATTACTGTTAACTTAAAACTTTATGTTGTTCAGAAGCAGCTTAATTAGCTGGTTTGAGAATTAAAATCTTTCCTTAACGAATTTTATAGTATTTCGTCCTTGATCAAGTTATACGAATCCATAAAACATCTTTCTTTGGGCAAAGTGATTATTTTAGGTGTGGATTCTAGGAAATAATTCAGTGCCTGTATTGTTATCTATTGAGTACCAAACCATATCAGAAGAAATAACCACTCTCTCTCCTATTATCTACTTCTCAAAATTATAATTTGTAACATGTGAGAAAAATAGGAAAAATTATTTACAGTTATTATTCTTAGTTATTGAAAAAGAACAATCTTTTGATGGCAAAAAGGGTGTCATCCTTTTATCTTGAAGAATTTTAAAAGAAAAACAGTTATATGATTTTTTTTTCCTTAGTAGACTCTCACTGCTGGGAGAGAAATCTTACTAGGGAACAGTAGTATTTTGAATACAAGGAACATGCTCCTTGGATTGTTAAGTTGGGTGATCTTTAAAGAGAAATCATCCTCTTAGCCTCCAAAATATTTAGCATGATAAGTAGTCAGTGGCAGTTTTTCATGTCATTTTCATAAATAGCATAAAGTGAAGAAAGATTTTTATAGAATTGAGTATTTTGATTTTAATATAGTTTAAGATCCAATCTGTCTTTTTGACCATATAGGTGAGTAAATGCTATTTTATACTCTATATTAAAGTGTGACTTTTTTCACCTCTTCAGCTTGAGGAAACAACTTAACCAATGACATTTAGACTCTTATTTTAAATCTTCCACTACATATATTGCATGGAAAAGCATTGGTCAATCTCATGTTTTAGGCAGCAGTTTCACTCGGAAGCATATGAAACTAAGTTGATACAACTGCAATTACATTCTTCTTCATGTTTCACTGAAACATTTGCAATTGGGTTGAAAGATCAAGTTATTCTTTTAATTACAGTTGGTATCTGTTGTTAAATTAATTTTGATTTAGCATACACAAATTTTCTAGATTTTGAAAATCTATAAGAACATGCACTTTAAATCCTTGAGAATATTTCAACTATGCACATCAGCATATAAAATATCTGAGTATAAAAATAGTGAAATTATATAAAGCTGGTAAAACAAAAACAGTATGAGAAATACATTAATTATTGTCAGGTGGTTAAGTAGCAAAAACAATCCTTCAAAAATGACCTTTGGGGGATGTACTAGAAACGAAATATGCAAAGAAAACTTCAAAAATAATTTTCAAATATTATCTGAGTATTCATGGAAGAGTTAATTTTTTTTTGTATGTGTGTGGTACTGGACTTTGAACGTAGGGCCTTTGCAAGGAACTACTTCCATTTTGAGGCAGGGCCTCACGAGGTCTCTCAAGCTGGTCTCAGGTTTGGGATCTGCCTGCCTCAGTCTCCCCCTGTGCTGTGTTGGTGGGCTCATATCGCTAGACCCATCAAAAAGCTACTTAGATTTTCTATTATGAGGACTTAAAATGCCAAACATAGGAGCTGTGTTTTCTGCAAGTGTACTGAATCTGTTGATGGAAAGCTCTTGTCACAATTAAATCTCATACATTTGCTATGAGTTTATTTGTGATGTGTGAAACATTGTATTCTGTGTGAATAATGGACTAGGAAATAATTATGTTTGAAGAAAATGCAATACCTTTGAACATAAAAGCCAAGACACAGGAAGACAAGCTTGTCCTGAGTTAAGCAATGGCTAGCTCTCCTTAAAATTCAAGTCACTCACCCTAATCCAGAACAAAGTAACCTCTTAATCGCAAGTATTGGTATTTTATATCAAGAAATATTACTGATGTGATTTTTAAACAAATGATTTAGATCATTTTATTTCTAAAACATAGATTTGAGTAAACATATAACTTTTTCCAATAGAGAATTGGATAAAAACTTGCATCTTTTAAGACATTCTTCATCTTAATTTTCAAAAGTCTGTCTTTCCAAAATGATGATCATTTTTAACTTGATAAGCATTCATATTTACTGCCTTTTTTTTTTTTTTTTTGGTACTGAGCTTGAGCTCAGGGCATTCACACTGAGCTACACCCCAGTCTATCTTTTAGTTTTGACTTTGAGATAGAGTCTCATTAAGGTGCTAAATTGCCCAGGCTCGGCTTGAATTTGTAACTGTCCTGCTTCAGCCTCTCAGAACACAGGGATTATTGGCCTGGGTCATCAGGCCTGGCTACCTTTCAGTTTTCTAATTATAAACTTGGTCCATTTTATTTAGAGATTATTTTTATTTTGAATAATGCACAGTTTAATACCAAAGGGTACTTTTTCACATGAATAAAAGCAAGAATTTTTGAAGATACTTTTAACTCGGATTGTAAATGATTTCTTAGTGGCCATGTGAGATCAATATTGGTCACTGCCCATCACAACTGGGAAAAGGGCACTACACAAAGACAAAGATCTGTTCTTAAGTTTCCTAAAATTGACATTTTTTTTCAAGGTGTATAGCTACCAACTGTTTGTTTAACAATAAAATAGCCACCAGGATTCTTTTTTTATGTATCACTCAAATCAGGCCAAACTTTTCTATAGTCCATATTCTTATATTGTTACATGCTAAAATTTTGTGTCATCTCATCAAATTAATAAATTGTCAGAGCTAAATGTGAAACTGTCACAAAAGTTTGATGTCAGGGGACTAGAGGCAGAGCTCAGTGATTAGGCACTGGCAAAGGAAGCGTGAGATCACTGAGTCAATCCCCCAGCACCACACAGTAACTGGGCAGAGTGGTGCAGACCTGTAATCCCAGCACGCAGGAGCCCGAAGCAGGAGGATTGCCATGAGTTTCTAGGCCTGCCTGTGCTACACATAGTGAGTTCAGAACCAGTCTGGACTACAAAACAAGACCTTGTCTCAAACAGGAAAAAAACATTAGTATCAGTCAATCACTTTCAAAATAAATATTTCATCCACAACTAAAAAAAAAACTTGTTTGTAGTAAAGAATTTTATTTTGACTGCTTTCTAATATAAAATATCAAACAGCCTCAATGATGTCTTTTGGAAAACTATGTGTAACAACAAAAAAATATGAGACATTTTAATAAAAATGTTAAGTGCCCTTCAAACCCTATCTCCCACTCACAGATATCTTTTTGAAATCAATTACTTTTTTAGCACTTTTATTAAACCTATTCTCAAAGTTTCAAAAGGGCAGATTTTATAAGATCATTGGTCAGTTGATTAATACTACATAAATCATTAGAATAAAGTAATAGCTGATAAAATATGTCATTGTAAGTTTCAGAGGATGAGCCTATTCTCTTATGATTAAAAGCTTATAGTACATGGAACATTCTAGAAATTCAAGTTTGTTAAATAAAATTGAAATTTAATTTGTTTTTCTAATGAGCAATGATAATCATGAAAAGAAATATCGCACAGAGCCTTAGCTTTGAAAATAGATCTATTGTTGTATTATTACATTACACAAAATGCTTTTGTATTGATTAGTTGTTGAAAATGTATTAATGCATATGAATAGTTATATAATAAATATTAAAATGTATTATGCAACATTCACATAGAATGAATAGATACTTGGGTCTTAAAAATATCAACAATTTTTAAAATAAAATGTTCTCATAGAGTTTTCAATTTCATAAGATTTACATCTGAGAACCCGAGAAAATGAATATTCCTTCTAATGAAATGAATGTTCTCCTAGTAAACAAACTTAAGAATAAGCATTTATGGTAACAATAAACTAAATTTAAGTACATGTTGTGCATCAGCCATTTTATATTAAAGGACCTCGGTTATGAGAAAAAATGCAAAATTCTATATGAACATGTGTCCTGAAAGGATATTAGTATTTTTTTCTAAATTAACAAATATTATTGAGCACTTAATACTGCCAGACATTGACTTAGTTATTTTTAAATGCTATTTCATTTTACTAGAACTAAATGTCACAGAGAAATATTGGTCCTTTTCACAGACTGAGAAAAACAGTAATTTCTTCATTCTTCCAAATATTATAATTAAATTTAATAGCACAAACACTTGCTCTTGCTTCTAGAGTTAATATTTTTAAAGAGCCAAGAGCCTATCCACTGAAATAATAAAACATATACATCTTGGAATAGGGATGTTTATAATTTGTTCTCATTAGGTGGACTATTTTTAAGAATAGATTTATGTTTTGAGAAATTTCAAACTTACACCCATGTACACATTTTTGAGTTCCTAATATAACACATTAGGATAAATCCTTGAATGATCCTTTAGGGCTTCTTCTTTCTACTAAAGTTTCAAAAAACAAATTGAAGGGTGATTTAAATGGAAATTCTTCTCCATAAGTTTATTTGATATCAAGAAACAATGTTGATAAATACCTTTGAACAGTTTATGTTACCTTAAAATTTTTTTTCGTATTTATGGCACAAACTTAGCCACCATCTATGTATAAAAATAAAGAGTGGAATTTACATGAGCAGAGGAATTCAAAAAATGCAGACTGGCTTCATGAAATTTGTTTTTCACCCTCAGAGAAGACATATGAGGACCATGCCAGCTGTGGGACATGTTCACTACCTTCATCCATGGCAGATCCTGCTCTCAAAGTCAGGCTCTCAAACTATTCCAAAGTTGTTTCCACACAGTGCATGCCATCTCTACTTAACTATTATATAACTGAAAAAAAAATAGGCAAATCTCAGGTTTTCCATATTACTGCCTCAAACTCCTAATTTGCTTCATCTTTGGAAACATCATCCAAGCCTGTTTACATAACAATTGAAAATAAATTCTCATGAAGCTAGATTCATAACTCTTCTCTAACCTGACTTTCTTTATAGAGATGCAAAACAATTCAGTGAGCTTATAAATCTTATTCTACCTCGGTTACAAAAGACCTTTATTTCAGGCCTGCTTCTGATAGGCTGTGAAGTACGACATCCACTCAGTCACTCAGTCACTCAGTCTCTCATGATTCTTGGGAGTCCCAAGGCAAATAGAATATTTGGTATAACACATAGATAATCGCGCTGAAACAAATGATCTTAGGTTATTTGTTTGTTGTGACTTGTTGGAACCAGTTCTCAAAATTGACGACATTTGTCCACAGAGAAAAAGAAAAAGAAAAGAAAAGCAGATTTCAAAACATCAGTTCTAACTCAGTATTGATACAATTTTTTAAAATAAACTTGCAATCAATATCAATTTTCTAAGTATGTGTTATTGAAAACAGTTTTTGAGAACAGTGTTTCCCAAGAGCAAACCTTTTGCTCAAGTTTGTAAAATTATTAAAAATAATCGTTTAAACAATAGTGTTTCTTAAAGGCACACATTTTGTCCAAGTTTGTAAATAGACACTACTTTCAAATTATGTCATTTGTAATATAATGACAAATTTTTAATAAGCATACTATGGCATAGAGCATGCTTGAACCAAAAACATAATAATATTAGTAAATAGATTATAGAAACAAGATTTTGTTTGAAATTTAATCAGATGACATTCAGTATTGAATTTAAGCTAAATGTACTAAGCCTTATAAAAAGAGATGTACTAATTGTTTTAAGTCTTTTGCACTGAGCTCATAGGTGATCACACAGTTTTTCTTTAATTTTCTTTAATTTTATTTTTTTAAAAGCTTCTGGTTCTATCTATGGCTGGCATGTGTTTATACTTTTATATAATGTCAATTATTGCCAAGTCTTAAATGGCATTTTCACAAGCAAAGCATATGAAAACTTAGCTCTACATCTGTATAGATATTATAATAGTTCTTATTGGTTTTGCAAATTGGATCTCATTTAGCTTGTACTGTTACTGGCCACAACGTAACATAGCTCAAAATATTTCAGTAGTCACAAATTTAAAATTTGGTCAATAGTAAGCTTATTAAAGATACTTTGTTTCCATTGTGTGTCTGAAACTAACTCAACACATTCCTAGAAATCTAAAATTTCATACTATCTTTTACTAGCTTTCACTTTTACAAATGAATTACAATATTTTAATATTCGATTTTATTTACTCAAAATACATTGTAGAATGTAATTTGAGATTTGTAAGTAATGATTTAAAGTTCAAGTGCCAAAGGAAAGTACTCAAAATATTTACATGGCAAATTGTACTGAAAAGCTATGTGCTTAAAATCTATTAGCATGTCCATTTATAGCGGTGCAGCCACAATAACTAAATGTAAGAGATACGTGAAACTAGAAAAGCCTCTATGTACTCTGATGTCATTAATACTATTTTCTATTGTTACTAAAATATTTTGAAGAAAATTAGCTTTGAAGAAGTTCAGTGTAATAGGCAGACTGTACTCCGTGACGATGTCATTGCTGTGACACAGTGGTGTCTGCACTTAGATAGTGTAGAAAAAGCAATTGACAACTGCTCTTCTAAGTCCTTCATCCTTCTCTATTCTACAGGAACCACACAAAAATATTTTTCAAAAACCCTACCACCTCCACTTTCATTTTCTATCTTCACTTGAAAATTTACATTACTCATGTGTAATATAACAAGGAAACATAATAAAATGGCTGGTGGAACAGTTCACCTACCAACTGCGCTTTCTGTTTCCTTTGAACTTTTTTGGGAGTTGTGGTCTGATACTAGATTGGCTTTGTCAAGACACCAAGGACCACACCATTCTAGGGCTAGCAATGGCTTCAGAGAAACGACTTCTAAGATGTAATTATTTATTTAAAAAGCAAAAGCATCAGTCCAGTAATTTTTTGGTACTGATATAGGAGTTGGCATCATCCTCTAAGAATCCTTCATCCTGAATACCACCATTTCTCTCCATCTCTTCAGGCAAATGCCTCAGAACCCAATTCACAAAGAACAAACTAAAAAATTCTTTTAAAGTACACTTTCTATGAAGCTTCTTTTACCGTCAACTTAGTAACAAACCGATCTCTTACACCTATTATGAAAGTATACAATGGAATGTGCCAAGACATTACATAAATTTTGATGCAAAACATAACAATCTGTCTCTAATCCATAAACTGTGTCCCTACAAATTGAGGATTTAGAAAAAAATTAAGAATTTAAATAGGCTTGATTAAAGCAAAACTGATTAACAAAAAAAATCACAAACTTTTTCATCCTCTTCCTCTATGCCCTAAGTAATAATAGTAAATGAATAGATTAAATGCTATCTGTATTCATTTTCAGGTAAAAGTTCTCCTGTCTCTTTTCAGCAAAAAGAAATTTTAGAAAAGAGATTTTTATTCTTCTAGTCTGTGGGCATCAGGTGGAAATAACAATTATGACTATTCGGCATAACTTAGCTGTGACATATAAACCAGCTACTCGAATTTCTTTAATCTTAACTATGGATGATACTGACAGGAAAAAAGTGGGAATTTTAAAAAGTGACGATGGAAGTTAAAACTCTAGTGTAGGAGGGAAAAGTTATCTTATAATAAGAACACGTAACTTCAGTAATTTCAATTTAATAAATTTTGATTGTTTCTTTTTTCTTATCTTAAAAGGCCCCAAACTGGTGAAAGAGTTGCCCTAAAAAACTTAAGTCAAAACCAGCTCAGTCAGACTGACACCTAATGGAAACTTTTATAAGAAAAATATTATGCCAAGCAAGGAAAGCCATAAGTATTTAAATCGGTTGATCAAGTAAATCAATAAATGAATAAGTAATAAAATGCACAAAACACTTTGTTGACTATGAGTGGAAGTTTCCTTTAGACTTTATTACTAGCATTTGCAATTATTCCATTCTAATAGTTATTATTATTTATTGATGAAGCAGTCGCAATCCTAAGCGCAGTGCCAGTGCAAAAAACTGAATGAAGTAGCTTATTTTTTACAAGTTCTTCCTCATTACCACAATAAAAGACGGAACACCACATCTTCCATTTGCCACAAGCCTTCATACCAGGCCCAGAGCTCTGTTTTAAACCTTCCACACTCACTACTTAGCCAACTAGCATGAGGCAACTTTCCAGAAATCACCTAGGAATTCCACTATGCAGTTTCTCTCTAATTTTCTAATTTCCTAGGGAAACAACGCCACCAGTAGACATACTGCATTTTGTTAAACACATAGCAAACAAATATTGAGAAGTCCTGAATCACCAACTGTTGGATCCCTAGAGAAAGAGGGTAATTCATGGGATAACCGAAGATGACAACAGTACTTCCATGTTTTCCGGCTTTTCCCCTCATAAACTCACGCAGAGACAGCACCTGTGCTTGCTACCTTATCCATTCTTAAACTGGACTCAGCTCCTGGATCACCTGAAACAACGGGACCCATCCGCTTCCCCGCAGACCACGTTGCCTAAGCTCAGGACCTGGGGCTGTAGATACCCTGAGAGTCACTCTGAGATCAGACACGGTGGGGTAGGAACCTGGAGAAGAGGGGCGTGGGAAGTATCCTTCACTAGGAATCCTAATACTGGAAGAAAACCAAGGCTGGACAGGAAAGCTCCAGGGTGCGCCAGCCTGCTCCAAGCACCCATCTCTCCGCCTGGCCAGCCTTCAGGCTGCGTTTGTGGGCCAGCACTCAGTGCGAAAGATGTTAAGTCGTGCCCGGAAAGGCGCATCCACCAGAGGCAGAAGGTGAGTGGGGAGCAGCATCTCGGCTTAGAGTGGGTCCAGAGCGCTGAGAAAGAAAGCTTCGAATTTTACTTCTCCTGCCCCTTGGACTTCTCAGAAATTCAGTCTTCTCCCGCCGGTGCACAACCAAGGGCCGGTATGCAAGGGGGAAAAGTGATCTTAGCGTCTTGTTCGGTTGAATCTTCTGGGCGCCGGGCAAGTTTTTGTCCCCCAGCTTTTCTCCTCCCACCTCTGGAGTGCCATCACTGGAGGGGGCCCTGGCACCCCGCAGGAGAGAAAGGCCAGTTGCCCAGCGAAGCGTCCGCCACAGCGAGAGCTGAGGGCTGGAGCCTACGCCCGCGCCATCCGCTGTGGACCAAGGCCTCCAGCTCCATCCCGGGCATCTCAACTCCTGGTCGGTCCCAGCGTGCCCGGGCCTCTCTGAGGAGGGTCGGAAGGAAGTCGCTCGGTCTTCACTGGGAGGGGACACATCCGTAAGGCTTTATCGTCCGTTAGTATTTGAAACCAACAAACAAAAATTACAAAAAGAAGAAGAGAAAGGCTCTCTCTTCCTCCGGCCCTCCGCATCCGACCTGAGGGGGCTGGCTGGTGCTCTAGACCCATCCCAGAGGCACCGGCAGCGCTGAAGCGGCGTCGCGAAGCAATCGGACTTCTGAACAGCCACTGCCCGTCCCAACCCCTGTCGGGAAGGTTCCAGGTCCGCGCCGGAGTGCCATCAGTCCTTTCCCCCATCCCGTCTCCCCAGGATCTCGTGGAGGAGCATCCGAAAGGAAAACACGGGTTCCTGAGAGACCCACCTCCATCTCCCATCTGAAAGTTCCGCGGGGACCCAGCCCTCGGTCCCCCGCCCCCTCCCCAGCCGGGCCGCGGAGCCTGGTTGCGGAGTGGCTCTGCCAGCCGGGGGTGGGGCTCCGGCACCGCCCCGGCCCGGGATTCGCGAAGTCACCAGCTTCCGCCCGCTCGCGGGGGGCACCTTCGCCCACAGACACGCCCTTCGCGCCCAGGCGACCCTCGGCCGAGCTGCAGCCCCGCGCCGACGGCGCCGTCGGAATGCTCCGGGCCTGGCAGCGGTCCCCAACTTGAGACGATCTCCTAGCCGCCCCCCCGCCCCCCAGCCGCACCCCTCTGGAGAGAGGCCCAGCCAGCCCGGCGCGCCGCGTCGCCCCGCGGACCCTCTCCTTTCCCCGCCCCGCCCCGCCCCTCCCACCCGCCCGGCCCCTTCCCCGCTCTCTTCCTCCCTGGCTGCGCGCCCCTGCCCCGCTGCGCGCACCCATTTTACAGCCTGGGCCACCGGAGGTGCGGCGACGCACAGCCTCTCCGGCGGACCCAGCGCCGCAGACACCCGAGGGAAGGGAAGGATTGAAAAACAAAAAGTGCTACCTTGGCAACCGCGGGCGTTTAGTGGCCAGCTGGTGGGCTGGGAGGGCGGCCGCTGCCCGCCTGCCGCTGGTACTCTCCTCGACTACGCGTATTCTTAAGCAATAACAACGTAATCCGTATTATCCACCCAAGAATACCCGTCACCGAAGAGAGTCAGAGGACCGAGCTGCCGCTGCTGCTGCCGCCGCGCCGCCGCGCCGCCGCGCCGCCGCGCCGCCGACACCAGAACTCTTGCTGCTGAGCCCGCCCCTGGCTGGGGCTGGGCTGAGCTTGACCGGGACCATAAATCCATAACTCGATTTCCCTAAAGAAGAATCCACGGCTGTGCTCGGCTGCGTCCTGCCCAAATCCAAATGGCTGCTCTATTTCCAGTTCTGTAAGACAAATCATAAAACCAAGCACTTAACACGGAAGAGGAATGTTCTCTCCGGAGAGGTGGCAAGGCTCTTGGGCGCAGGGTGGGACTGCTAAGCAACCCTCCCTTTACCTGGTGATGGCCCAGTGCCTTCCTGCACTTCCTGTGTGCTTCCTACCCACTCTGGTCTTTGGCCAGACAACTCTAGGCGCTTTGATTGAGTGTCATGGCAGCGGGTGAACCCTGTAAAAGACACGCATAGTTAAGCACACAAATATTACAAATGTATTTGCCTAGACGTCTTTAGGAAGAAGTGAGGCTAGAATAAAGATACGGTCATACATGGATGAAATTTCCAGCAGTGTGTGTTGGAGATGCTTTCACTCAAGCCCAAGATCACAGAAAATAAACACTCATTCAATTTGTTACTTGAAATCAAATACTTATAGATTTTTTTAAAAATAACTATCTCTCCTCTGAAGGCCTCAGAGCTTTATAAAACAATGATTTTTAAAGAAAAAAACAGCTTCCAGGCACTCAATAATTAAACTCATTTTCCACAGTATCTGAACTCACTAAGTTGGTGAGCTGTTAAGAGTTTCTATGATTTAAGCGTCGTTTGTACAACCACAACACTTAATTTCCTAGCCCACCCTTTCGATATACAGTACAAATGCATTGTTGTGCAGCTGTTGTGAATTCCTCTACAGAAAGGGGAATCTTTGAAGCTCTGTCTTCTTCAAAATAATTTAAGAAGACCACTAAGAACTCATTTGAAAAGTGACTAATTTTGGCATTCAGAGAGAGAATCTCTGTGATTCTTTGATGATCAATGTGGCTCTTACTTGAAAAGCTTTGTCTTAAGACCCTGCAATGGCTATTCTGATAATAGGGGTTTATTGTTCACTAAATAAAATGGACAAGTGCAACGTCACTACCCAAGACATGTTGTAGCTCCACTGGAAAGTTCTCAATTTGTTTTTCCCTTGACTCTCAAATACATGGAAGTACATCCGTGCAAGTGGAAAGGGAGGGGAAATAAAACATGGCATTAGACATTATGATTTCTCAAATTATGTAAGTGAAAATAGCTCTTCATCAAGAAGTAATTATGTAACAGAATCTTCCCCACTACCACAACTCATCTCTAGCTGACCCAGTTGTAATTTAAGACATTTAAGTTGTATTTGCTCTTATTATATTTGATATAACACTTCTCCAAACACACCAACTCCTCATTTCCCTGACATGTTACTTGCAAATAGAAAAATCAACATGAATTCCAGTTTTTATGAACAAATGCTTAGCATATAATGTCTAATGTAGAGATAACTCAAAAGGGGTATAGCATTGCTCAATTACTAGCCTCTTTTATGTTTTCAAATAACTTTTAAGCACACCATTTACAAAAAAGACCAAAGCCAATTAAACAAATTAGTAAGCACAATTTTCTGTTGTTATATGTTTCGAAGAGGAGCTTCTCCCTCATGATCCAACAACAACAACAACAACAACAATAAAATTACAGAAAGCTGACAGGTTCTCTTCAGCTTGAACTCATAGAAACAAAAGCCCTTAGGGAAAGTAATGCAATAGTCTACAAGCACAGTGCACGGTCGCTTCTGAACTCTTCCATTTAAAATTCAACTACCATTAAAAGGATAAGAAGACCCACATTATACAGACAGAATTTGATTTCCTAAATGGAATACCTTTTTTAATTCAAAAGGCTGGTTAAACCATATACACACACAATCACACACACACACACACACACACACACACACACACAAATCCACAGACACACACACACACACACACACACACACACACACACACACACGTACACACGGGCATACACAGAAACACAGAGTGCACCAGAATCACAGCATAAATACCCACACAGCTTTTCAGTGCTTTCCGAGTAGTCGCCTTTAGTTTGGCTTCTTCACAATTAAAAGCACACACACACACACACACACACACACACACACACACACACACGCCACAGACATACAGACTTACACTCTAAGAAACTAGAACAACACTGCTAATAGGCGTTTTTTCTACTCAAATAGCTCTACCAACCCTTTTCCTACCTACCCAAACGTTCCAGCACCCGCTTCAGCACCTGGACGAGTGGACAGCTCTGCCCAGGCTGATGGCTGGCAGCACTCGCAGCTGAGCTGACGCTCTGAGCTCTAACCAAAGCTCTCTCGTGCTTCGGCGGGGCAGCCTGACTTACGAGAACACCATTTCCTACGAGACCACTGCCGCTGGGTGCATATTCAATTCAAACCTCCTTAAGCTGTCGGATTTCCCCCTCCCCTCCGCCCTCCCCCATCTCCACCCTCACACAAAAACAGAAAAGGGAAAAAGCTTAATACTATCAGAGCGTTTGCTGATCAACTTACTCTTCTCTTTTGAATATTTAGATACTGCCAGCGGAGCAGTAGCATCGGAGGCTTAGGTCCGCATTAAGTACCTTTGTTCATCGACTCCTGCAAGCCGTGTTTATTAGAATCTACAATACTCTCTCTCCCCAATAACTAGAGGTGTGTTTTGCCGGCAGGGCTGGGGATGCTTTCAGCACCTTTTGATCTCTCAAGGCCACCGCGACTGACTGCTGGTCCCCGTTACTTTTCCGCCCTATTCCCCACACTCCAACACCCATCCCACTTAAACGCTTGGTAATTAGAAACCAAATATACATAAAGAAACGCGACAAAGCCATCGGTTTGAGGAAACAAGCCAATTAAACTACAGCAGAAATCTCTCTCTCCCCTACCCCCTCTCCCCTTCTCCCTCGGCTCTCTCCCTCCCTCTCTCTCTCTCTCTCTCTCTCTCTCTCTCTCTCTCTCTCTCTCTCCTTCCTTCTCAAGTAGAAAGGGAGAAACACCAAGGAGAGGGTAAAAATCGAGAGGAGGGTAGAAGTCGACTCTTACAATCAATGGAAAAATACTATATACATCTTTACTGTATAATACTCTTGTTATCAGACAAAAAGAAACACATTTTTGGATGTAAACATAGTCTCCCTTTCCCATACATCCTACATCCTTAACGTCTGCTCAGATTTGTCTTGAGGTATAGCAAAGTAACTGTCACAAATCCATGTCGATTGAAGTGCTTACCCTCTAAATCCAGGTTTCAAGCAGAACTCCAGCTGTGTGTAGAACCAGGGAGTCATCTGATGTGCAGTGAGGTAGGCTCTGGACAGTGGGAGCCGCTTCCCTCCGAGTGCCGTGCCGGGTTACAGTGTTAACAAGCCCTGGGAAGGGACCTCGGCGCTTCGCTCTGGCTGTGCCCCAGTGCCTTCGCATGGTGGCGGCTTGCTCACGAGTCCGAGGAGTCCCAGGCGATAGCCTTCAGCTGATGCGAGCTTCCAGAAAGGAGTGGGGAAGGGAGAGAAAAAAATCATCTAATGCAATCAAATCGATCTGATCTACACCATCTGTCGCCTGCCACTATACACAAACGTTAAAATAGGAAAACGGAAAACACTGACAGCCCGAGAGGTTTGGTCTGCGAAGAGTTCATTTTTAGCAGAGCATAATTGGGTACGGTCGGCGTACAGTTACAAAAGCTGCTGTTAACCATCCAGTAGTGGATCCCAAACATGCTAATGGTGGATTAATTGAGGAAGATCTGACGTGCTTGCTTCCTAGTCTCTTATTCATGACTTCCCAATGGGAAAGGACCAATGCCTTGTGGGACTATGGTAACATACAGTCAAAAAGCTGCTAAGAAAATGGCTGTGTGTTCACAGCACCTCTCTCTGATAACAAACATATGTCGACTAAAACGGTTTAGTAGAATGGGAGGGGGGGGTGCTGGAGAATTAAATTTTCTTTTCCCGTTGTAAGCAACACCCCCCCCCCCATATTCTTTCCTTAAAGAAAAGCAAAAATAGGTAGTGTATCTTTATTATAGTGGTGGTGGTGGTGTGGGGGGGGGGTGTTTTAAAAGGTCTATTTTTTAATCAAAATCAAACTCTGCCATATAAAAGAAACGGAACACTCTTGTGCAACAATTAAAAAAAAAACTATTATTTTTTTTTCCCTAAACGTGATCAAAGTAGATCCATAGCATGTGCTGTATATAGAAACTCAGCCCAGTTAACCCCACGAGGATTGACTCAGGGTTGTGTGATGCCAGGTGCCCTTTTGACTTCTTCAAATCAGGATGCCTTTTGGGCAAGGCATTTTTGTATCACTTAAAATTGACATAATGAACATTAAATGTGATAGTGAGGAAATAGAGGTTTTTTTTTTTTTTTGCTCTCTCTCTCCTCTCCCTACAATCACAATTTCTAGCCAAACCTCCTTGGTCTGTTTCCAGTCTTTTCTGATCAGTTGTTGAGGGAGGCAGAGGAGTGGGGGAGGGGTTAGAATCCTCCTCATGGGGAGAGAAATTATAGATTATCAATAACCAATAAATTCAATTCCACCTGTAATAGAAAAATAAATGGCAACAAAAGAGATATTGCTTATTAATTATAAATCATTTTAAATATGAATCAATTTTCAAAACTAATGTCTTATATGTGGAAAAAAAGTATCTTACAAATCGAAGAGTGAATGCCTCCAACCATTTGCAATTATAGGATTTTTTAAAGGAATATAGAATGTATCATATCGATGTGTAATGTTTTATTATTCATCCTAAATATTTCACATCTACTCAGATTTTAGTCATTCATTATAATATTGCAACTCTGTTCATTTGATTCTGCAGGGTTTTCTTAAGAACACCCATTACACAAATTCTACAGTAAACAATTAGTGTTTAGATTAATTCTTGAGATAATGGAATGTGTCTCTTTGAAACTTTGATAATTTCTTTAAGGGGAAAAAACAGTAGTTATGAATTAGATTAGTCTGAAAATATAGCTTGAAGACAAATCAAACATTTTACCTGATCTTTTGTTTCAATATACATTAATTAAGCACTCTTCCCAACCTACACAACATTCCAGGGTCATAGCAGAAATCCAAGCGTAGAAGCTCAGCAGCCTTTGTTGTCATCCGCGTCAAGCTATTGCCCCCTGCAGGTTAGGCTGAAAGTGCAGGCCAAAGTTGGCCAAGCACTCAGGAAATTGGTGGTAGTCTTGGTGGTAGTCAATAGCATCCAATCTCTCCCAAAATTTAAGGAAAGTGAGATGGGAAGCTTTCTTTTTCATTATGATTTAAGCTATTTATTTAATGGTACCTAGTAAATCAGGAAAAAATGACCATGAAAAACAGTTTCCTCCCAAGAATTTAGCAGGATGGAACAAATCACCTACTTTGTTCGGACACGTACAGCACCTTGGTGCACTTAATCTAATTTTGTCCATTTTCCTTTATTCTCTTCCTACAGACCCCGCAGAATTCAAAAACAGAATCGAAATTATGTTTTTTTTTTTCAGTGATAAGGATGTAGACCCTGGTAATTTACTCCTCGGTGTCAGTGTGCTCTTGCTGGATGCAATGAAGTCCATTCAAATCAAGCCTTTTTAGATTCTCCTTACTGCTGACATGATGGGGCCAATTACGTGGCTTTTCTTGATTATGAAGCAAAACATTATTTCAAACCCCAAGCTCCTGCTACACCATCATCCTTTCCCACAACCAACTTTTCCAAATAAGGCACTTTGCCAAGATGAGATAAATTTATAATTGATGGGGATAGCAATTAAATTACATCTATTTTCCACATTATTAGGGAGTGGAGCAAGTTTATGGGAACAATTTTGGAAGGTTTGAAGAAGATAGCTTCATATTTTCTAAGTCAGCGGTATGGTTTTACTTTGTTTTACACTAAGTTGAAAAGAATATAAGAAACATGTAGTGATATGTTATTATTTAAATACATATCTCACTGAGAAATAGAATAGGTTACGTTAATACAAAATATCATATACTTTAATGTCAAATTAATAATCAGTGACAGATTTACCAAGTCAAATGTTAGAATTACCATTTCAACATCATGTGGAAGTAGCTAGAATCATGAATTGCATTTTTCTATTTTAAACCTATTTGGAAATGCTCACTCAAATAATGGCTAGTGGCATTACATGGCATTTTTATGATGCCTTTCTTTAACATAACAGTTTTTCCAGACTCTCCAGAATGGCCTCTTGGAATAAGAATTAAACGTAACTATGATGTATTTTATACAAAACTAAAAACAAACCCAACAACAAAATCTCCGGAATGACTAGCTCTGTCTTATTACCTATTTTAGAGTGTGTTGTTACTTTTCAAGAGGACATAACATCTATAAATTACGATCCTTTCTTTAACACTTCTTCTCCGGTCAAAGAGGGCCGACCTTGGGATGAGGCTGTTGGCCTATTAATTGCAAAAGTACCTTGCAGTCAGAATAGCAACTGGTTGCTTGCAGGTGACCTTTCTAGTTGTCCTTCATTGGGTGTTTTTCAAGAAAAGTAAACTCAGAATCATGTATCATATATGTAATATGAGAAACACAGGACTGGTGAGCCTGAAATTTCCAATTGTTTTGATTCAAATAGCTGTGGAATACTAATGTACAGATTTGCTTTTAATTCTTCTCCAGAAAAGAGAGGTGTCATTTGACGGTGTGCCTGCACCAAAAGGGACTTCTTAAAGTTCTTCTTATACTATGTATGGACGGTTGCATGTTAAAGGCTTGAAAAAAAAAAAATACTCCTTTTCCTTTGCCTACTGCCACCATTAAACAAGAGTCTTAGAAACCTTGAAGGGCTTCTATGGCAGGAAACCCGGGTTATGGGACTGTGTGCCCTCAGAAGCCAAAGGCCTTTCAATCCTATTCACATACATCCTATGACTCCTTCTGGGCAGGCTGGTGTGTGTGTGTGTGTGTGTGTGTGTGTGTGTGTGTGTGTGTGTGTGTGTGTGTGTGTGTGTCTTCCTCCAGAAAGCCCTTAAGTTTCCAGAGGTTTTCAAATGCAAATAGAGTGGGAGTGGTGGATTGGTGGAGGAGGTGATGGAGTTCCTCCTGCCTGTATTTGGGGAAGAGGGTGGTGGCAGGGGCAGCAACTTTAGACAATTCCCAGGCCATCACAGCTGTGCAGATCAAAACAATTTAGGTCTGAGCGATTTCCTTAGGAGGTCCAATGCCGCCGTCGTCTTCTAAACTCTGGCAGGCCTCACTGCTTGCGCAGTTTTGAGAGGGGGTCCGGAAGACAGAGCGAGGCCGCTCCTCCTGGCCCTCGGGGGCTAAGTGAGGATCTGCTCGCGCCCTCAGGAGCCCCGCTGCGGGGCAGGGGTGCCTCTTTGGCCGCGTGGACCCGCGCATTAGCAATCGAAGCCCGCCAGCGCTGGCTCGGACCGGTGCCTGTCCCGGAGAGGAGGGAGCGGGAAAAGTCAGCCTTCAGCCTGGAGCTCGGGCGCAGGCGAGGAGGCCAACGACGGACCGCGCGTCCCGGGCCTGGCTGGCCTGCGCTGCGCCGCCCAGGTGCGGGCGGGCGCGGGGCGCTGGAGGCGCGGCTGTCCCCGCACCCCGGGCCGCCAGCCCCGTCCGTCCCTCGCGCTCCCGGCCAGCGACCTGGCTGGCTCCCAGCCCACCCGCCGGAAGACGCCATCAGACCCGCCGCGCCCGAGCGAGAGGCCACGGCGCTGGCGCTCCGGACGCCGGAGAGGGTAAGGCAGGGGTCAGCCCCGCTCCGGCGACGCGCCGAAGACTCGGCTCTGGGGCAGCGGGGGCTCTGCGCGGTCGGGGGGTCTGCGGGGCGGCTCGCTCCGGGCTTCCGATCCTCACTGTCCAGATTCCCCGCCCAGCCGGGTCTTGGGCCGCGGGGGCTGAGCCCGCCGAGCCTGGCGCGGGGCGAAGGAGCCCCCTGCTGGCCAGGCGCGGCGGCGCGTCCACCGCTCCCGCCTCCCCTCCCCCGCGCCCCCGCCCGGGCCCCGCGCGACCCTCCCGCGCCCCTGGCCCCTGAGCCGGAGCAGGTGCGACAGAAACAGAAAACAAAACACAAACAAAGAGCCCAAATCCACTCTCACCTCGTGTACGGCGCAAAGGTAAGTGTGTGAGGTCAGCCTCTCTCAGGTACCTCTGACCCTCTTTTATTGCGCCCTGTAGGAGTCAACTCCCACCCCTGACAAACAATAAGTCATTGCTGCTTTTGAAAGCACTCTTGCAAGCGTGAAGTACACACACACTCACTCACACACACACACACACACACACACACACACACACACACACACACCACAAACGCACGCGCACACTCACGCACCCCTCTCAGCAAAAACCACACTTACAGTGGGGAAGAAACATTTCCTTAGTTGTTGGAGGAAATGTTGACTAATATTTCAGATCCTACACAAGGAAAGGAACCACTCTGTGAATTAGGGCAATTAGAAGAACGATTCCTAAGAGTTTACCTCTCCTCCATCACCTGTTCCGTGGGTCCCATTTGCAGACTCAAGGCCTGGGCTAGGCAGAAGAGCTCCTTCCTCATCGGGAAAGAAAAGAAATCCACCCACATCGGTGCAGTTTCCTGTGCCCTTGTCTCTCTGCAGGAACGCAGCAAAAGGGACAGGGAGGTGCAGGCAAATGACGCCTTAAGTAAGGCGTTTTGAAATTAGTTCAGCCTCAAAGCTATGTGCTTTGAGATTTTCCTGTTTTTAGATAAATGTTGTTAGAAATCACAGTGATCCTTTCTGTTCTGGCAGCCTTGAGTTAGATATGGACATGGCATCTTATTATCATGATTTTCACAAAAGTCCATTGTCTCTGAATGTTTACTCTCTTCCCCGAAGGATAGTGATTTTTCCCTCCATAGATTAGAAAAGGATGAGTGTAGGTAGATGTGGTGAGGGACTAGGACTGTTCTTCACGCAGTCTTCTGGAAAAAGAAACGAAGGGATTTGACAGTGTCTAAATTTAGCATGAGGGAACCTGTTAGAATGGTGTCAGTCTTCTATTTTGTTGCTTTCTGGTGGATCCCAGGATCTTTGAGCTGCTATGGAAGGGAGTGAGGCCGATTGAGGGGGAATCTGATCTGTCTTCTTAATATCAGCCAGTTCAGTAGAACTGAGCTGGGCACGGAGGGTTAAAGCTCCTGAGGTTAAAATGACAATTATAATAAGAAGAACTAACATGTGTTGAGTGTTTATTCATTGCCAAGTTTCCTGGCCTTTGCCTTCATTCTCTCATGTGCTTCCCACTAAAATATATGGATTAGTTCCTATAACAGTTTCTCATTTTTCAGAAAAGGAAAGTAAGGGTTTCAAAAGTTGATTTTCTAGCCCGTGGTTACAGTAACTGGGAGGCAGGAGAGCAGCGTCTGGAAACAGGCTGTAGAAGTGATAGCTTAAGAAATTAGATTCACTGTTAGAACTTCTGGCTGGTAATTAAATAACCCAATATTTTAAGCTTTAATCTTTGTCTTTCATAGAAGAAAAGATTTTTCTCTTTAGAAGATTGTAGAAAAGAAACTATGTGCTCTGTGAAATGCTTATTATGAAACCTTTCTCCCATTGCACAGATGAGAAAATATGATATCAATTGACTTCTCTCACATATTGTAAGAGTGCGCTCAAGGCTTATACTCAGGTTTCTGATTCTAGAGAATCTATCCATTCTACTTAACCGCAATGCAGAAATGGATTTTGGTTTTTCTCAGAAATGCTCAACAGTGGGTCATGAACAGCTCACAGCTCATCCTTTTTGGTGATGAAATCTTTTTCACCTTAATTTTGAATACTGAAAGAATAACAATGTAGAAATAGTGCTATTCTTGGTGGTTGAATAAAAGAAGTAAAATGGTAAAAAGATGCAAAAATCTATATCAAGATTGCTTGAAAAGCAATTAAAGCTGTTAAAAAGATATAAGAAAGGCCTGCCTCAGCACAACTTTAGTTAAGGCCTCCTCTCAGGGCCCATCTCGCTGGCTCTAGGAAAGCTATTCCACGATATATATATATATATATATATATTTTTTTTTTCCAACAAAGAATCATTACACTAACAATTTGGTGCTTTTTACCCATTCATGTATTTTTTTCTTTGTAGCTATGTATGGTTATGATAAGTAGGTCAAAACATATGTCTAGAGTGACCATTTGATCAAAAACATAATATGCAATATTAATCAGCCAAAGAATTTTGACTGCAAACTCTTTAATGTACACTTATGATGCATCAAAGTAGGTCATGAAGACTGGTGTAACCTCTCCTCTGCAGTTAGCTTATGTTCAGTGTGTGCTTCATAAAATGGTCTTATAATTTCCTACATATACAGCCTGAAGTTCCTGGTTGGACTGTAGTCCCCAGTCTCAGCTTTCTCAGTGATTTGCATGCAGACTATTTGGTCACAAAGCCTGCTGTCATGATGGGGATCTGAGATTTTTCCAAAGCTTTAATTTTCTTGAATATGTTTGTTAATGTCATGTTGGGAATTTCCTTCCTCCTACCTCTCATTAAAACCCTTAGTATCAATATCAGTTTAGGACTATTGTGTTGTATAACGAAGCTCTCTTGTCTGTGAATGCTTTCACAAAGTTTTAGACCTGAAAGACTTACTCAGATTATCTACTCTAATCCTTTTATTTTACCCATGAGTAAAATTGGTGTCCCAAGAGGTAAGAGAGAATTCTCAAGGTTACCCATCAGGACAAGAGAAGAGATCTAGAACCTGGATTTTCTTATTCAAGATCCAGAGTTAGTACTCTTCATGGATCAAGGCCAGCTCTCCAGAGTCATTCTAGACTGGGGGATAAGCGCATTGAGAAAACAAAGACTTTGCTGGAGATGGGACAAATAAGAAGAAATTAAAGACAACATTATTTCACAAGATGCTTTCTCAAATGATATATTTCAAATAAATATGAGATTCTCTTAGCAAGTAAATCAAAGGACCAAGAAAGTGGTCTGTTATAACTGGCTTTTGAGATAGACTCAGCCTTTGCCATTTAGAATGTGATGCACAATATCTTCCTCCCCATCACTGAAATAATTGGGAAGGAAATAATGCAAGAAAGCTTAGTTCTGGATAACACTAAGTTTTATTACTATAAGATCCATCAGAAACAATTATTTCCAGAAACAGAACTAGTCTTTTTTTTCACAAATAAGACATTACATTGAAATTTTAAAAATCACCACATGATTCTGATCATAATAACTTTTTCAATATTTCATTTTCCTTTTTTCCCACAAAAATTTATCCTACGGTATATGAATAATGGGAACCAATGGCCAATTTTATTATGTCCACATTTTTTACTTGGCAGGGGCATATTTTCCCAGAGTTTTACTGTTTTTGACTGGGACTGAAGCTCCATGTCAGCATGAAATCAAGTGAAGAAAGAGGAAAAAATTGTCTACTGTTAGAAGGGGAATACCTACATTTACCTGTTGAGCTGTATTACACACTCTTTCATTCCCACTTATTTTGTATTTTGTTCTGAGTTCTGATAAAAGAATAGTAGCAATAGTAAAGTTTATAATATCATAGTTCATAGAAAATAACAGTTTGGCCAGATCACATTGCAGTCTTTCATTTATTTGTTTCATGATAGGCATCACTGACTGAAAGAAGCTTGAATATGCCTGTCCCATAGTGGGGGCCACCTAAATCCAATTCCTGTATTGAGAACTGTCGAGGAGTTGGTGCAGAAGGTTTCTTTCATATTACCCGGATGTCCTGTGCTGGTATCAACCAAGAAAATGGTTAGGTTGGATCCTCAAGAGAGTCAGTCTTTTGTTCTGTGCCTCTAAGCATAGCTGAAACCAAATGACAACTACACAAAGTGTAGAATTACAGAAAAATGGCCGGGTTGTTATCGTGACTGCCTGTATTATTGCCATTAGAAGTTAAAGTAAGGAAGTGTGAGTCTCCTTCGACTTTTTATGCCCTTAGGCCAGCTGAAGGAGCAATAGCGTGTTGTCCCTCCATGATCACTGAAAAAAAGCAGCAAATCTTAAATAAAGGAAAACATGAGATCTGAAATCTGTTTGATCTGCCTGAAGATTGGAGTAAGCTTACAGAACCGCTGACTTGGAGCTCCCAAGTGGTGTAACTGAGGTTATCTTTCTGGAGGGGTGAAAAGGTCTTTTTGATCCGCACTGCTTTTGGTATAACCCTCTGTAGAAAGACAGACAGACAGGTAGAAACAGGGGGGAAATTTTCATTTGAGGAGGAGGTTGAGTGACAAGAAATACTTTTAGTCTTCACATTTATTTTATGTGTACTAGGTGTGTAGTAGTGTGGTTTCTGTATATTTAAGTCCACGGTTAGGTATTAAACTCTAGGAATAATCTGTTTATAGAAAATAAAGCCATTCCTATTTGAAAACAAGTGGAAAAATAATTATTCCTCCCCAAATGGGTACCTTTTTAATTGATCCGTTGCTTCCAAGAAATTGTGCCGGCAATTTGAACACTCTGTAGGTGTTGTTGCTGCTCTAAATGTGTCTGCAAGAGGAATGGTAAATGGTATTTACCTTTTAATTAAACAAAGCATCTTGCAAATTAAACACATGTTCTTGCACATCAAAATTGAGTTAACATCCGTTCCATTGTTCGTCCTGCTGACACCCTGACGGCATCAGGAGTCCACACACCATGTAGAACCGTGGAACTCCCCCTCCCCGTCATTTTGCATTCCTCCGAGTAGATGACATCACATGCCAGAGTACACTCTGTGACTGCCTTCTAATAACTGAGCAGCTTTTCCCACTTAATATACTTAATATTGTGTAAAATACGGGACTCCATTGGTGTGTCCAGAACCTGGAAAGCTTTGGACACTGATCTGACATATGTCTTAGAATCTCACACTGGCAATTTGACAGTGAGTGACAGAACACCTTAGAGGAATATAAGAAGCTGATAAAGGCAGAGACACCGCGCGCGAATGCAGACTCTGGTTTCTAATAGCTACATACTTTTTTTTTACATGCATACCAGTAATTTGACATTTATAATTCACCGTGCAGCTGAATTTCTGTCATTTTCTTACTGTCAAGTCCTCCACATTTTGAAATAAATGTCCCCTCTAATTATTATATAAATTTGAACTCCAACATTCAATTTTCCCCCCTGTCCCTTATAATGGAGTACTACATTTGGCTGAAGTCTGATTTGCAAGACCATTTAGGGGATGTGATCATTTCAAAAATATTCTCACAAACTAAAAACGAGAACCTCATTGATGATTATATTCTGCCTTACTGAAAGTATGGTTTAAAATTCATCCGTCAGTACTATTTCTAAGAAAATAAGGTTATTAATGGCAGAATGAAACTGAGATAATTAGGATGTGGTCTTAATGGAACAAAAGTCAGAGAGAGGTTTTCCAATAAAGCGAAATTGTAGTTAATGACTGTCACTCAATTGTACCAGTGCTCATTAATCTCTTTTATTTCTGTTTATTTATGGTTTATGTAATTGAAATAAAGTCATTTGCCTAGAACATTGCAACATTTCAAAAGGAGAAATAATTTCAACTTTGAAAAGTGTCATCTTGGAATAGTAGTTAAATATAATCTAGTTTGGGACAGGTCTTTCCTTAACATTCTGACACATGTGAGATTTTTGTTTCATAAAATGAGGAATTTTCATCATTAATGTTCAGTTTTAAGGTTCAGGCATCAGGCACGTTAAAGCGTGATACATGCTGGGACACGCATATGATGGTGTAGATCCAGGACAGGAAAAGAAGGAAGAGTCACTCAGAAAAAAAAAAAAAAACCTCTTAATTTTCCTAATCATTTTTTTAAAACCAGAAGTAAATTACAAGAATACACTTTGTTTATGACTTTAGAATTTTCCATTTTGAGTACATATTCATAGCATTTTTCTGGGATTATACTGTTTGTTGAGTAAAATGAACCTTCACACTGGACTACAAAGTGAGACCCTGTCTCAATAAAATAAACAAAACGTAAGATAAATCTTTTTCATGAAAACAGACTGCCCTTCTTTAATTTGAAGGAAATGAATGGGATGCAAATTTACATAGGACTTAGAAGAATCACTCTCACTTCCCTGGATTTGGATAGGAGCAAAGATTAGGAACTTTCAGTAGACATGACTTTGTACAGCATATTTACTTTCTATATCGGCACAAGTTCTGTGGCCCTGATTAAACATCTCACAACTTAAGTGGATACAGTTTCCTAACTACAAAGAAAATCTATGCCAGTCAACAAGTTTCAGAAATATTGACTGGAACTTTCACTCACGTGTAAAATGTACCTGAACTATAGATGTAAGATTTTCCATGTGAAAAAAAATTAAACTTTGATATTGATCCTTGTGACATTTGGTTTTCACTAGACTTATGCCAACTGAAGCATTGATTTTTCTTTTTATAGAACCACCCAAATGTGTAATAGTTTCTATGTGATATAAAAGACTTCCTTCTTTTGCAATTATTTCATAATCTTGATGTGTTTAATAATGTATCAAAGATTGTTTATGTATCAATATTTAGAGACATATGTTGTGCCTTCATAAATAGTGACAAATGGCCATCCATTCCTTAGTTATTGCTCAGTGCCCATTACTGTGCTGAATTGTGCCCCACCACAACTACTGTGCCCTACAGTGACCCCACATGGAGGTGATCTCAGGCAGCTGAGACTTTATGTTTTGTTCAAAGTCACCCATTGAGCAAAAATGGAGTTTGGTTTCAAATCAAATTCTGATTATCAAGCAATTCTATGCGACTCCTTTACCATTCTCAGTTACTGAACACCTAACCATGAGCCAGGCACGTATTTAGTAACTTACAGGCTGGAAAATATATCTTATATAGCCTTCAGTCTAAATAGTAGATTCAGGATAAGGATGAGGTTATAAAATATACTTCGGGTTTCAGGTCAAGTGTAAAATGGAATTATCTGTAGGTAGGCTTACTCTAGACCAGAACCGGGTGCAGCTTTAGAAAATTTTCTGTCTTTCTTTTTCCAAGTCTATGTCCTATTCCTAGAGAGCCAGCCCTTAGGAAAAAGTACTCTTGCCAAAACTTGACTGTGACCAGGAAGGTCTAGTCATTTTAACAGAAGTCAACTCTTAAAGAGTTAAACTCTCTTTAAGAGTTTATCTTATTTGTTCTTCCAGTCACTTGCTCAGCCTTCCATGCGTTTATTTCAATGTATGAAAAGTTTATGAGGAAGAGAGAAATGTTCTAGACGTTGCACTTCAGTGATGGAAAACTTGAAAGCATTCGGTCAGTTCCCCCATATGTATGGCAGCCCCACCTGAAGTATGTTCCAAAAATCAGAATGTAAATGCCTTTGCCCAGTGTGTAGGTAATTCAGTGTCAGAGTCCTTCATTGCCCTTTCTACACTGTCATCCTCGTTTCACATTTCCTACTTGGTTCTGTAGATCATTTTGAGTTTATGATTGTGTTAGAGACAGTCTAGCATTGAAAATCTGTAAAAAAAATTTTGGCACAAAATCATATACACCCCCCTCCCTCCCTCCCTCCCTCTCCTCTTTCTCTCTTTTTGAGACAGGGTCTGGTTCCTTAGCCCAGGCTGGTCCTGAGCTCACTATGTAGCCCAGGCTGGCCTTCAACTCATGACAATCCTTCTGCCCTAGTCTCTTGAGTAATGAGACTACAGGTGGGTGGCATCACTTCCAGCTAATTTTTTATGTGGTGCTGGGAATTGAACACAAGGCTGTACATGTGCTATGCAAACATTGCAACCACTTAGCTACACATCCAGTCCCTAGATTCCATTATGAACTCGGTGTCCACCTTTTTTTATAACCCCAGGACAGTGCTTGGTATATAAGAAGCTCAATAAAGTTGTTGAATGAATAAATAAATAAAATAGAAATAAGACTAGAGCCCAGGTGTCCCTGACCCAGTGTTGACTGCACTTTGTCATTCAATCCTCAGGGGGAATAGGACCACCTCTCTTCTTTTCTGTGCAGGGAATTAGTCTTTCAATGCATAATTTTTCTTTTTCTGCCCAAACAAATGAGACCTACACTAGAAGCAATTCAAGCCAAAGGAGATTCATTCAAAGTTTGGTTTCAAATTGAAGTCATGTGATCATAACAACTAAATATACAGTACTTTCCAGAAGATCTGGAAAATCACATTTACTTCCAATAAAGTCATGATTATTGATGTTGTACACTATCTTCATCCTTATGAGTAAAAGAAAAATCAGACAATGGAAATCTTTCCCAGGCATACTGAAATACAGGAATTAAAAAAAAAAAAAAACCTTTGGACTGAGCTGTTTTAATAACTAAACTTTTAAAAGAAAAAAACAAATGAATAATGCCCATAAGTCTATTTCTATGATTGATTCATGCTGTATTGATAATTGATACTTAGGAAAAAATTGATACTTAAATTCTGTATTCATTTGTATATTTAATATGCTATAGCATCAGGTGTAATCTACCATTATTTAAGGTATCTGCCATTGCTGTTATCCAGAGACATTTGGGGAGCTCATTCAGGATCATTATGTATAGTTAAAGTTTATTAACTTTGACCAGCAATGAAACAGTTTTTAAGGTAAAAACTATGTTGCTCAAAGTGTGAGAAATCTGCTGTTTGGGATATTACTTACGTGCACAGGGTCAAAGGCAGGAGCAGAACCCTAGTGTTGCACTGGCCCTTGTAGACCACATAATCATCTAAGTGTTTGACACATTCTGTGCTACTTTAAATACTCTAACACAATGGACGCAGTGCTTTTAACGTTAGGGACCAGTTTAGTTGAAAATCATTCTCTCAAGGAAGGGTCTAGGGAGGAGCAGGGCAGGCATGAACTCTTTATGCAGGAGGTTGATGGAGGATAGCTTTGAAATGCTGAACAGCAGTAGGATTGGAGTCAAGATGTCCTGGGCTTGATGAGGGGCAGCATTAGAACCTAATTGGCAGCACTGGGGGAGGAGGTGGCGCTGTGTTCCTGCTATTTCTTGCTGCTCGCTTCTCAGCTGCCTGGGCTGCCTGGTCCTTCCAAACTTCCAAAACCCTGGTTTGTGGCCCTGGGCTTGGGGACCCCCTCCCTGACATGTATTTTCTAAGAACTTTCTTCTGAGCCTGTCAGTCAAGGTTCACTGTGGTGGTGCTGAATTAATATATTTTTAAAAGAGCCCATGGGTGTTTGCCACTACACATTGTGACCTGAATTCACCCAAAAAGTTTCAAAGACCTTTGAGATTTGTTTCGTGTGATCTTGTCATTTTTGCCCCCTGGCTGTGAGCATTTCCCCATTCTTACTCTGAGACTGCCTCACTGCTTCTGTGAAACTATTTCTGCCCCTGCTCTTGAGCATCCTCTGACAATTTTGAACTTGCCATCCCTCCTCTCTACCTCATTGTCACACTTTCCCTGTTGCTGTCCCAGCATGTGGCATAGTTCACCTACTTTATAGCTCTCGTGGACCTACCTGCATTGTGTACATTGCAGAGATGATGTTATTGGTGTATGCCAGTGTTACTTGTATTATAGCTGTTATGTACATATTAATACTTTATAAATATTAGCTTTGTAATGAAGGAATCATATTTTATTAAGTCATTGCTTTCCATGACAGGGTTTCATTGCATTTTGGATTAGTCAGTCAACTATTTGCATTGAACAGCTTGTATACCTAAGGATCGGGGGAGGAAGGAGGAGAAGGGAAGCTGGGCATGGAGATGCATGCCTATAATTCCCGCAGCCGGTCGAGGCAGAATGACCACAGATCTGAGCCCAATCTGGAAAATTTAGCTACTCAGTAAAGCCCTGACTCAAAATTAGAAAGGGTAGAGGAGGTTGCTCAGCAAAGACACTAAGCTCAAATCTCATGGTGGGGATGGGGCAGGGGGAGAATCTGAGAGAAAGGGGAATATCTATAATCCTGCCACTGTTTTGGCATTTTCAAAAGTATAACTATAAAATAATAGGTTTTACCTTTCACCCCTTATTTTACTTTGCCTAAAATGTCTTTTTAGAAACTCCGTAATTTACACAGTAGATATCCTTTAAACTCTCCTGATGAGCACGCTTATTCTGTTCATGTTGGTAGTGCTAAGACAGGTTTCAGATACTGAAATTGTTTTAGAAGTCACATTCATTATTTTATTGCCAGCATTTACTCTTTGGTCTCAATTGTGTTCTTCAAAATATTTAACTGATATTAAGAACTTGAAGTTCCGTAATAATTGAAAAGGTCATAACTCTCAAATAAGTGTTATTGACCAAAAACAAAAAAGGGTGCACTAATCCTTACAAAGAATATTATTGCAACCGATAGGTAGTAAGATTATGATAGAAAATTAGTAAATAATTTACATAAATATTTTTATTGCTAGTGGTAATTTTTGTTTTCATTTTAAAAGTGTATAAAGAAGTTGGAAGGAGAGTTCAGCAGACATTCAGATGCCTTGACACTTTTTGTATGGGAGTCAGGATTTTTTTCCTGTTATTTCCAGAATTGTTTTCTTCTGTTGTAATTTTATATATTAGCTCTACTAAATTGTTTTGTCTTTAATTTCAGGGAATCAGATTATTTCCCTGTTAGATGTTCGATGACTATGTTTTATATTACCACAGTTTCTTACATTTTCTCTCTTTTTCCCCCCACTGGCAGTTATATTTTCTCAGTATTCCTTATGATCTCTTGGTGTTGTCGAATCTATTCTCCCTTAAGCACTTCGAAATTATTATTCTTTGTTTTGAGATGATTTTGTCCTTTTTGAAAATGCCATTTTTTTCAAAGTTTGTAAATTGTCATTTCATATCTTTATAGGTTTTAGTCCGTTTTGTTTTAAAGTTTATACATTATGATTTCAAGGTTTTAAAATCTATAAATTTTTGTTGAAAGATATTTAGCTCTGTTTTCTTCCACTTTCTTTTTACTAAGGAGAATATAAGGCAATACATTTTAGTGTGCATTTTCTATTTTCCTACTAAAGTAATGCGGTGTGAGTGCTGTTTGATATGTTACATTTAAAAAGTAACTTTCCATTTTGTTAGATGGGGAATACAATTGATATGAACAAAAATGCATTTGGCTAGCTTATTAGGCTTATAACAGCCAGTGTGTTTTCTATATTGATTTGGAGACAATGTTCTCTAACTGATAGTACCCATTTCAATCTTGGGAGAGTCAAAAGGGGATCTTGCCTTTGGGTTTTAGGATGCTCTTTGGTTTTGTGGGTCTTTTAGTTTCAATCTCCGCTTACTTCCTTTTCTCACCCTCACACCTCCAGAGCACCCTGGGCCTTTTTCTTCTGGAGGTGCTACCTTTGCAACAAGGCTGCTCCTGTCTTTCTGTACTCCATCCTTTCCCTGCTGATTAGCCAACCAGTGGAGTTCTGATGAAGCAGGTCTCACACTTGTTTCTGGACTTTTTCATCTTGACGGTTGGACCCTCTTTTCCTGGGGTTTAACTGTCCTTCACACCTTAGTTCCTGCTTCTCCTCCATCTTGATAAATAGTCTCTGCTTGGTGCGGGCTTCAGAGCTGCCTCTGCTATGTTTGCGTGATTACTTCCGTTCTTGCACGAATACAAAATTGGCTATTTTCTTCAGCTCTAGTTATTGTGTAAGCCTAAGTCATGAGTGTTTTAGTTACATGCCTGTTCATCCACATTGTCCTTTGAATGTAGCATGGAGAGATTACACATTGTGATTACATTGTTGTATACAAACCAGAGTGCCTTGTGTCACACATTTATTTTGTTTTCTTTTCTTTCGCTTTGCTTTTGGGCTTTATTATGTGTCATTGTTAAAGATGTCCCCTCACTCCATTTTACTAATATATATATATATATATATATATATATATATATATATACATACATATATATGGTCAAGACATAATATTTACGTTGAACTTCTTGAGTGTTTTGAGCACATGTATGTAGTGTCAGAGTTACAAACCCACACTCTCTCCTTTTTTAATCCTCCCCAGTCTCACCCTCATCCCTAATTCCCTCCCCCTCATTTAGTTCTATGAAATAACTGTGTTCTGTGTTTCTCGTGTTAGAGGAGATGATGAGATTGTAGTAGATACACAGAGCAAAATTAAGCCCAGATCTTCTTGACTCATCTCTTTCCCTTGGATTACACACATATTTTAAAAGAAAGCGAAATAACTGTGTGAGGGGTATGACACTGCCTAGAAAATTCTCCAGATATCAGGAAAATAAAGAAGTGTCACAATTCAATTACATTCAATGAAAGTTCTTACCTTTCAATCATAAAAACTAGTATGTTTCCTACTATATTATATTCTAAGTGAATTTTGGATATGCTAAGTAAGTGAATTATAATTAAATGAATTCTTTATGATTACATATACACATTTGTATAAAAGATAGTTGTGTGCAATGATAATCAAATCACTCTCAAAGATATGGGCAAAACGCAGTGGAGGGAAGCAAAGTGAGTGACTTCCAGACCAGGGAGCTGCACTGGACATGGCTGAGGGCCTGTGTTTCCAGGGACAGCACAAGCCCTAAGCTTGGTGAGGCCACTTCCTGGTTTAACAGGTATGGATGTAATTTCAGAATTCCCAAATTGGTAACCTTTTAGTTTATTTTTTTTCTTTTGAATAATTCTGATCAAGGCAAAGACTTGAATTACGAAAGGAAGCAAATGAAATCCAGGTTTAAAAATGATAAAAAATATAATGTATATGACATAAATAAATCATATATAATATTAGTCAAGAAGAAAGCTAAAAATGCATACATAATACAATATTTAAATTCCTGAATGATGTACTCCTTCCTGTGTTAAAGTCCGAGATTCATTTGAACTTTTTGGATTATTATATGATGCTTGATTTGTATGCTTTTAGGTCATTGTCATTGCTGAGCTCTCCATGCTCAATATTGTTCAAATTTCAGATTTCAAATCATAAAGCAGAATTTCAAAAAAATAAAAAATGGATAGTGATGTGTTGCAAAATATTTGTACAGCAAGACATTTAAGAGGTTTGGGAGACTTACGAGTGTACATATGGCAAACATATTATGCCGTTGTTCGCTGGGGAGAGCACAGTGACAATCATTTGAAAGCAGTAAGAAAACAACCCAGGTCTCAGAAGGTACAGAGTTCTAGGAAAGAAATTTAAAATGAATCTAAGTTAGACACCTCATAATTAAAATATCTACAAAAGGATTTTACAGATGTAAAATTATAGATTTGCTTCAGTTAGTGAGAAATTTTATTCATTCAGCTTTATGTCTTTTTTCTTAAAATCTCCATGTTGACACATGATATTTCGGATGACAGGGTCAGAATCAGTCTTTCTCTCTTCTGCTGTTTCTCCTTCTATCTCTCATTCCCTATATCCCTACACTTGCGGCCTGGGGTGGCTTTGATGTGGTCCGATACAAATTGGTGAACTTATTTTAAATGTTATAAAATGTTTGTGATTTTTTTGGAATTCCCTTGCATAATTTTCTAACTTTGTAGAGGACTACAAAATGAAATGGTATAATTAGAGAATATTACGTGCACATATATTGAATTGTTTTTATTTCAATATATTTTTATTCCAAAATATATGTATTGAGCTATACTTAATTCACCTTAGAGTTGCAAACAGTTTGACTAGAAGACACTAAAAATAGTAGAATTAATTAGTGAAATAAAGAGCGAGACATAACGCCATAGCCTGCCCACCTTACCCTGTCACTATTTGCAAGCATGCTTAGCTTCAGTTTTACAGTGGGGTGCAAATTCCAGTGTTTTATCTTCCAAATGCACATGTACTTGAATTGACCTATCAGACACTACATGTTCTTGTGGTTATTTGGTAAGTAATAGTTACTGATAGTACCTGAGTGATGGTAGGTAAAAGAAAAAGACTTCTAAAATTAATAAATACAGTGCAATGATTGTACTAAATACACTTCGATGCAATATTATTGCATGGTATACTGCAATAACTTATGAGCAAAAACTTTAAAAATGGATAGTTTTGCACAAATTGTCATCAAGGCTATGAGTGTCATAAGGATAACTGAATCATTTCCAATTATAGGCACTCCTTAAAAGGATGGGTTCTGATTATGACATCATTTACTTTCTGAAAGTAAGATGGCTAAGTGATTGGAAACTATTGAAAGATTTTATGATCTGTGATGTGAAATCAAATCACTTATGATATCAAACCCAAAATTTGTGTTAGAACTTGAGATGAAAACTGACTGACAGATATAACATTTTTAGCAGATTTGACCATGTATTTAAATGAGAAAATGTGGCTCTTCAAGGTGAAAACCAACTTATCAATACGCTCTTTCAAAGCAGTGTTCCAAAGGAGAATGAATTCGTGCAAACTCAAATTAAGGCAAACAATTTCATGAATTTTGAAATAATAGCTGAATGCGGTCCTGACAATTATAAAAAGAGCAGTTTTACTTTTTTGTTTGATAAAGGAATTTGAAAACAGGTTTTGAGATATCTGGTAATCAATGTTTTGGTGTATTTTTGACTTCACGTGCAGCTGACATAAATAGGTTAACTACTAATTTTCAAGTAGAACACAAAGCACTCGCTGCTTTCTGTGATTCAACTTAAAGAACTATTAGATCATGTCTTTTTTGACTTTTATAAAATCTATCTTCCCAGAGACAAACACCCTACACTTCACATTCACACCTGCTTCATGGCGTTGCATTTTAGCAGCACCTACACTTGTGAGTACCTCTTTTCAAGGATGAATCTTATAAAGAGTAAAATTACCAAAAAAAGAGTACTTTGAGGACTCGCTGAAAATTGTAACTACTTCCTTCAAATAAAACATCGATATGTTAATTTCACAAAGCAAGTGCAAACATCCTGCTATTTTTATAGTTATGTTGCCTTCTTCATGAAAAATGTTAAAAATGTTATATATATATATATATATATATATATATATATATATATATATATTAGAGGTCTAAGACAACCTCTCTTTACTCAATGTGTCCCAGGCAAACCAAAAGATTGGATACCCCTGATGTGGATAAAAAGAAAGAAAAGTTTTATTCACTCAGTAGTTGTTAGCTTTGTGGAGTTTGCAAAAATTTTACATTACAAGTCAAATTTTTATAACTATTTATTGTATAGTATATTTATATATGACTATGTATACACATGGTGCTCTGTATGCCATGTTTAATAACGTGATATGTCACTTCCTTAAGCACTCTGATCTAGTTTATTCCTATATTAGGTCTTCATAGGGTCAGTGCCCTTTAAGTCCTTTCTTCCAATATTTACTTGGAGGACCCTACTTACCTTCAGGACTCTGTTAGGGTGGTCTGTGCCCTTAGGGCCTTATGAACCACCTTCTCCAATGAGAGTGTTTCAGGTCATACCTGTTAGCATAGCGCATTTTTGAATTTATTGATTTACCTGCTACATGTTAATCGTCTTATCCTTTACCCTATCACTTTTATGAGAGTACATTTAACATACCAACGTGTAATCTGCTCAGGGAAAATGTTCCAAAGTAGAGAATCAATAGATATCCAATGATTATATAAATAAAAACATTTTAACAAATGGGCATGTAGCAAATTTAAGTCCAGTTATACAATATTTTATATAGAGCTATCAATTATAGCACTTTTCTAATACATCACTTCTTTTAATTTCCTGTTAAATAGCATAGAAATAGGGGTAGTGCAGAGGTTTGTTTTTCATTTTTAATCGAAAGAATTTGATCCCAATTATCACTATTAATTTTGTTAAGGGCCTATTAATTTCAACAAGAAGAGGTGCTCATGTAGTTCTCAATTTAAAGTAAAAATATGTATATTATAAACATTATGTAAACCTTAATTAAAAATTTGCCTGTGATTATGGTGGGATAGCCAGTACATTTTTTTTCATTTTTAAATCAGATTGACATTATACATCTAGGAAAAATAAATGCCTTATTCATAATAACAAATTTTATTATAAGAGTTCTATACATGTATAATATTTAAATAAATGGTTTTAAGAGTTTCTCATTGGTTTGCTTTTACAAAAAAGTTTTTAAATTTTTGGGGGGTGTTTAACTGTTTTGGGTTGAGTGGGACTAATGCTAGTCCTGAGTTTTAGAGTTTATGACTTATTATTGAAAGGACTACAATTACATTTTGCCACATGTTGTTAAGTGTGGTTAATATTGTACTTATTTAACATTACAACATTTCCATACAAAAGTTACAGTTTCAGTCATTTTGTATTATCAACATAGCATAAAAGAATATGGCTAAAATTTCAGAAACAGAACACTGAGTGTGGAGTTAATATACTTAAAAAATAAACCTTTTGTGTATAATGAAAAATAATAATTGTTGTCAATTGAGGGATTAAATTCTGAGAATGTTTTAAGCAACATTTAATCCAAGAATTCATGTGTAAGAGTGTAGATATGCACACACACACACACACACACACACACACACGCATGCACACACACGCATGCATGCACACACACACACCATTTAGCTAGATTAAGTAAACAACACTTTATTGGAGAAAATAGAGAATTCAGAAGATATTTTGGAGGGTAAAAGGAAGCTAAAACTTTCAGAAGAAACACCAAATCACAACAGAACCAAGAGGACTACTGTGATTGTCACAGTCAGGAAACTGCAAAATTAAGACGTGTTTCTCGGGATGTTTTTTGTATCATTGCTACTACTCTGATCCCTGTGAACCCCCCGGGTAGCCACTCGCACCTTGCCTTCTTCCTTATCTTCCTACATATCACTGTTCCAAACAAAGGACAAGCCAAACCGTGGTTTTGGTGTATCAGCTACACATAAATATAGAATAGATAAACTGTAGTTTTTGAAACTCCACAGATAGAATATTTGGGTTAGGTGATGGAATAGCCTATTAAACCTTATAACATTAAACAAAACTAGATTTTTTGATATCATTATGTTTCTTGTATTTTTAAAATTTTGATAATATCACACTCATTCCTCCCATAATTAAATATTACAAAATCTTATTTTTGAGTAACCTGATACCATGTAGTAAAATAATATTTTAATCATCTCTTTAATAAATGCAATTTTATACATCATTAGAATCCTAGACTCCCTAGCAATTTATGGAGCATTAAGTATATATTTGTTGAATTAATGAATATCATTTAAGGACTCAATTTAATGGCTGCTCTACCATCTTGCATACATCATCCCTTCTACAAAAAGGTATAAAGGACCAGAGGGATATTTTAGATGGCTTTTTGGGCCGAACTTTGGAGCACCATGACTTTCCAGAGCTTCTGTTTATATTCTGCTGAAATGAAGAATACAAAAACCGTATCTAAAGACATGGGAAGGGAGACTGTGAAACAGAGTACAGTTGAGCCTAGCTGTGGTTCTGTTACTGTGGTAGGAATTTTGGAGAATAGCCTTATCCAGATCATAAGAGGGAAAGAAAGTTATTTTTCTACTCGTTTGTGAAGCTTTTTGCACTTGGATTTCCATTCGTCAGTATTACTTTTGAGCCAATTATTTGTTTGCAATGTACATTTTTATTTTTGAGTTTAACAGTAAATCTTCTCTAAATGGCATGAATGAACATGAGGTTAGGGAAAGATGCAGTTAAAATATTTTCATTAAAGCAGCTGACTCTACAGTTTAATTTATCCTCTTCAGCCATCATGCTCTGTGTTGGGATGACTGAAATGAAATTAATATTTTGAACATCAACTTTTTCTCATTCTCTTTGATATACTGAATTGGGAGTAGAAATTTTGTTTCCCAATTTCTAGTAAAATATCTTCTGAAAACAAAACAAAACAAAACACACACACACACAAAAAAAAAAAAAGCCCTGACAGGCTTACAGACTTCTCGTTTCAACTACCTTACAATCTGATAGAGATCACAGCACCAATTGCTAGATCATCATCTTACAGTGTCTTTGTTTTCAATTCATTATCAAGATTTGGCTCTTTCTTGTTGTTTTACAGTTTATATCTTCTGTAATTATGAAAATCATAAGTTGTATTTAATACATTATGAACTATACTGTTGCTTGACAAATGACTTGTATTTCTATGCCACTGAAATACGACACATAATAAGACAAGGTAGGTCAGCTTGACAAACATTGACTTTGATTAGAGAGAATTTATGTCTACTGCACTGGCTGAGATGAATAAGACTTAATCACAGTTAACCATCATCATTAATTTTCTCTAAATATCTAAATGATAAAATATCAGTTAAAATGTGTATTTAATCGAGAGTAAGCAACTTACTCTTAAGGCTGTTATACTACTGAAGTGATAAAAATTTTCAAAACTATTTAAATAAATATCTTAAAGATTATGGAATCCATAGAAATAGAGGAGGATTCCTGTTAGCAAATTATTACCTCATTTGAATAATTAAATTTGATTAAGCAACTGAGGTGCTTGACTAGTCTAAGGAATTAGTTTGTAACCTATCTCCATAGATTACAGCCTTTCCATAGATTGGGGAAGTATTTATGCTTAATTCTTTTTTAATGATTGACCTAAAGAATCTTAAATTCTTTTCGCCTAATTAGAGTTGAGGAAAATCTTCATTATTTTTATTATGAATGGATTCAGGAAGCTTTAATTTTAGATTATCATAAAAGTTGAAAAATATAAGTAACAATTTTCCTGAAGTACTTACTACACGCCAAACCCCATGCTACATCTTTATTCTTTCAATGCAGATTTTCCAAGTATCTAACAAATGCTCAGGACACTTCTAAGATAAGGCTACAAACCTCTAGAGTTTTCTTGTGAGGGCAAACTCTAAATACAACAAATAGGTAAATTATGCACCAATTTATATGTAATAAGTATTATCAGAAGAAATTAGAAGAGAGTAAATGAGAATTTGAGTGCTTTGGTGTAGAGATTACATTTTTTAATTGAATGCTCAGGATGGAATTGAGTTTATAAGTAGTTGAGGTTGGAGACAGATTCACCAACTTGATCCTTTCCTGGGTTCTCTCCCTTCCTTATTAGCCCCAATGTTTGGTGCTGCTGGGTTTGTGTTTTATCATCAACCTACTTTGATTCTGTGAATCTTCTGTCTAGGATGAGCAAGACCACTCCATCTGGTATAGAGAACATCCCTTTTCAGCTTACGTTGAAATCCTTCTGAAAACCAAAGAGTAGCAAGCCAGCCAGGAGAATTTTACGATGAAAAATAGTATTAAAAATTACATTTACTGACAAACACTGTGTTAAGGAGTAGGATTGCTGTATGTTATTCAGGTAAAATTCCAAAAAAGTATTATCTTATTACTTATTTGTTGCCAGGACAAAATACCTGACATCCACAACTTCAGGAAGAAAAGACTTATTTTAGCTCACAGTTTCGGATGGTCTCACACGCACACCATTCAGGGGTGGCTGGCTGGCGGTGGTGGAGGCACATGACAATGGTATAGGCAGAGAAAAGCTCTTCATGGCAGGAAAGATAGAAAGCCGAGTGAAGGAGGACTAAGTCAATCTTGGGACACTAAAACACGGTCTGAACTTTCCCAGGAAAAGCTTGTACAATGTTTCTTTTCCTTCCTTTTATTTAGTTCAAGCTGCCAGTTAGGCACTCATTCCCAGGATGGATGTGCTCTCACTTTTTGGCCTACAAGTCAATCAGACACACATGAAAGCTCTTGTCTAATCTTAACAAGTTGAAATAATCTCTCCAGTTCAAGCTGTAAGTGTCTGAGCCTTCCAGCCAGGCTCCGGCTCTCAACAGCACATGATTCTATATGTAGCCGTCTACATCCGAGTTTACGAGGCCAAACCATAACATCTAAATGTCGTCCTTCCAATTTTCAATTGAGAAAAAGGATAATGAGTAGGAGGTAGATTGAGGCTCACACTCAGACCAAAATTCTTCTAAAAAGATCAGAGTTGTGTTTATATAACCCCTTCCCCCAATCTCATCATCTTAGTTCCCAAATACCCATTTTATATCTCTCACTGTTGGAGAAAATAAAGAAATTAGATATTCTTAGAATCTATATTATCTGCATTTTTCATTCTAGGCTTAGATTTGATACTTGTAATGAAATAAAATGTGCAATTTAAAAAGAATAGGAAAGTTTTATTATACTGACATTTTTATATTTTATCTTCTTAATAATTCTGAAACCATAGTGTTATAGTTCCATTTTACTGAGGTGGGGGCCAGGCTTGTAAAGTCTCTATATCGTGCCTGGGAGAGTGTGTCTACAAGAAGTGATGCTTAGATGCTACAAATAAATAATAGTTTAGTTAATTTATTTTAACACAAAATTAAGTATGGCTTCCCTCCATTGGAGAAAAATGTTAATATTTGGATCGTAATAAAGTGTATTGATAAAAACTAAAAAAAAAAAATCAAATGGGAAAATAGTGGGATGGTGTAAATGCTATTTCCATCATTCTGGGAGCCAGAAATAAAAGGATCTCAAGTTCAAGCTTTGCTTGGACAATTTAGTGACTGCAACCTTGTCTCAAAAAGGAATGAAAGAGAGTGAGAGTGAGAGTCAGAGCGAGAGAGAGAGAGAGAGAGAGAGAGAGAGAGAGAGAGAGAGCATATCTTTGTGTGAAAGCCCGGTTAAAAAAATAACAAGAAGCAACAAAACCTATATTTGACTTTTATTTTAGAAATTTGAAACTCCAGTGTGTTTGTACTGTTTCAAATGAAATAGAATATTAGAAAGTCAGCAGTCTTAGAATAACATATGTTAACATGCCCCTAATAAGCCACTCTTTTCCGTTTATACTTAAATATAAATTTTGGCAAATAACACAGGCACTTAAACAACACATCAATAAATAGCTTTTTAACCTTAAATAAACTCCCAGCATAAGTTGTGCCATTATATTATAAAGGTGAAATGGTATTACAAAAAAAACTCTTTTCAAATGTTTTTAAATGTAAAATTGAGCAAAATGTTGCTTTAAGAAAAGTACTCATGCTAATACAAAAATAGAACTTGTGCCTGTGATGTTGCAGTTACCATGGTTACTACAAATTTGTTACTTAATAGCAAAGCAAATAGATTCATAAACGTGCTAATTATATCTGATACATTTTTTCAAACTGTATTATATGAATATGTCTATAGTTTACATAAAAATTAATGTCCTCATCCAGTAATTTTTCAAGTTTGGGAGGGTTTTGCTGTGTTCGCTGTGATGTGCTCTATGATCATCTTGACACAGGAGAAAAATAAAAAATAAAAATTGCAGGCAAACGATCAGACTACCGACGGTGGTAATATATATATAAATAAGGTAATGATTTCCAAATGCTAAACATTTTAATGTAGTATTAATTCTTCAAAAAGGTTAAAATTTGGGATTTAAAATAAATCACTTCTTACTGCTATTCCATTTAGAGAAATATTAAGAAAGAAACAGATTTGAGAAATGAATTAATACAGCATGGAGTTTTTGACATTCTGAATCAGTCTGCCATAAATCTACATGTGAGTGTGAATAAATGATGTTTCCAGCTAAAATGTTTTCCTATGTGTAGCCTAGCAGCCTAGTAGGTGGGGAAGTTGGATGCACGTTGGACACTGAAAAAAAAAACAAAAACAAAAACAAAAACGGTCAAGGAGCCTGCTGTATTTCTATACCGTGGAGCCTTCTCGCCAACATAACGAGAAGGGAGAGAAAAACCTGGGCAGTCCTGACTGAAACCACAGGAGGCGAAAGGTTGGCCCTTGGTGTGAAGCCATGAATCAACTCAAAATGGGTGCAGAAAGAGAGGTTTTGACCCTTCCTGAGAAAAAGGATTTGCTTGAGAGAACTGACTTGAGTCCAGACCTTGTACAGCTTTTGGATGAAAGAATGGGAAAACATGTACTTCTAGAGAGTCACATCTGGAAGGGTCTTTGTCCTAGTCTTGTGATTGAGGGTGTTGTCCCACTCCACTGAAGTCAATGCTGCATTTTCTCTTTTATTGACACTTTTCTGTCTCTAATAAAGTTTCAGATACAAATAACAGCTCAGAGCTGCCCTTCCAGGTGTGGAAGATGTGGCAAGCCTCCACTGTAGGCCTGTAATGCAATCTGCATACCTTAATACCACCCCTCCAGACCAGGGCCCAATTTCCCAAAAGCACATGGTTCCATAGACAATCTACAACTTTCAAGTATGTGAGACTTTTGGGGGACATCCCTGATCCAAACCACACTAGGTCTTAACGGGAAGAAAGAGACTAACAGTTAGGTGGGGAAGATGGAATATTAGCTGATAATGTAATTGACTAGAAGGAAGACGAAAGGAAATTTGTTAGTGACCAAAGTTTCTAGTATTTTCAATTGCAGGGATTATGCGGTATCATTTTCAATCGAAGTTTGATATGGTAGGTTGGAGGAAAACATTCAAAGACCTCAGTTTGGGAAATGGGATTAAGACAGTGTTTTTGAGAAATTAATTAGATGTTTTTCTGTTGAAACAGATTAGAAATAGATTACATGGGATTTTCTAGTACTGAGAACATGGACAAGCAGTGGCATATTAAAATTACCTGATGATTTTGAAATAGTAGCTTGTTCCAAGGCTATGTCCCACAGTGATTAAATTGACTCATTGGGATGATTCGTACTTTTGTACAAAGTCTTCCCACTTGGTGAAGTCTTTTTAAAAGTTAAAATGGTCATAGTACAATAGGTGTGGCCAAAATATGCCATTCCTAAGAATGGCTGAATATGGATAAGGAATTTCCAAGTCTAGTCAATCACAGAAATCCACTATCGTGCTAAAGAAATGGTGAAGCAGAAGAAGAAATTGATTGAGGGAAAGGTAATGAATAAGTTTCAGGCACATTTATTTGGAGGTTGCAAAAATAAAGTGGCCTCCTAGGGAACACTGGACGTGCTTAGGTTTGTGTGATAAATGTGTTCTGCTCAGACATTTGAGAATGTTCCTACTATACCTTCACTTTCTCTTGAAATCTTTTCTGCTCTTTGGGATGATCTTTCCCACACAGACACACATGTCTATATGTGTCAATATAACATTACACATTTGCACATCCAATGACATCTCATAAATGTGTGTGTGTAGGTGCGTTTTAACATTTGATCGTTTCTGACTCAGTCATGTCTCAGAGGGCCTTGCTTGCTTATCAAGTAGTTTCTGTTCCTTTGCTGGGCCCAATTCCATGCGTATGTAGTAATTCCTCAATAATTTGTCTTTCCTTTAGTTCTGAGCACGTTGAGGTCAAGGACATTGTGTTAATTATACATCTCAACTCAGTCCGTAGGGCCATTGCATGAATCACTTATATGCTTTCTAAATGTTCACAGAATGAGTCAGTGATGACAAGAATACATGAATTCTCCACCAGAGCAAATGTTACAAGGAAAACAGTGCATTACAGGAGGCGTCTAAAGGCAGATGAAGCTCAGAAGGAAGAGTGATGCAAGTAGCTTGCAGTGAGAGTTCCACGAGCTTTAGGATTGTGAAAGCAAGTCGAATGGGCTGGATGAAGAGGTTGAGGAGCACACAAAGAGCTTGGTTTGAATGGAAGCTCAGTAATAAGAAATGTGGCAGTGGCTGAGCTCTTCAGAAAGTAAAGAAGAGGTTTAGTCACTCTCCACCACCCTCACTTAATGAATATGACAATACCATAGCCTACTGTTAAATATGTTAATGAATTAATGACATGCCACTCTATAGGACTGACTTTACTCATCTAGAATGAAATGCAAGTGATATCTGTGAAAATGTCTGGGATAATATGTGTTAATATATTAGAGAGATTAGGAAGGTTGGGTGAAGGGATCTTTGCTTTTTAAATGAAGACTGTTCATGCATGTTTGGTAACTCAGGAAAAGAAACCCGCAGAAAGGGAAAGAATGAATATTTAAGTGAGAGGCAGGAGACGCACTCTCAAAATTCCTTTGCGGGGGGTGGAGGTGGAGAATATTGCGAGCCTAGGTAAAAGAGATGGCTTGTGAGGTATGGGAAAACATCTTCTTTCTCTAGGGTATCACTTGCATGTTATGATTCATGCAGCAGAGGTGCTCAGGAAGTCTTTGGTGAGGTTAATACTTCAATCCTTTCTATTCTTTGTCACCAGAATTCTATTCCTCTGCTGTTTCAGGCCCAAAGATAAATTGTTTAGCAGTGTTTGTCCAAAATCAATTTTTGTCTGGGGATTTTAACATTTGTTGCTTATGTATATGCATTCTTGGAAATTAGCATTATATTCAGTTTGGTGGGAATCCTTTTGGAACATGGAAGCACACTGATTTTAAACTTGTTTAAGCATTACAGTTATTTGATTTTCTACCAGAGATCAATAACACTAAAAAAAAAAATCCAGTGATTGGATTAAAAGTCTCTGCAGTTTATCCCTCCTTTTCATAAAGTATACAGCAAGATATTGCATTTGTTTGGTGAACATATATTTATGTCAGACAATATTAACTTTGTTATCACCATCTCTGCTACATTTTAATAATAATATAAAGAGATATACATATAAAATAGTGGATTTACAAGAGATATCATCATTAATTTCTGAATACCTAATTTTTTTTTCTTAGTTTAAAAACTTTAGAATATGAAGTTACATAGCAGTTGCAGTTTATGCTCTTGGAAATTCTATAAAGGATACTGTGAAAGGACGAAGACAATGGTATCAAAATAAAGATAACAAATGATAAGTCAAAGGCAAATTATCTGTTTTGGATATAAGAGGGAAATACTACCCAATATTGTGGTTACTTACTGAAGATTTGTAGGATGCATGATCTACCATTTATTTTAAAATAAATTAAATTATTAATTGTCAAATAACCCCAGGCTGATATCTACTGCATATTTTCTGTAACAATATATACAAGATTATATTGTTTACACCTATGTGTTTCTTTAAAAATTTAAAAAAAAACAACAGAGGTTTGATCATTAGAGATTATATTACTTTAATTTAAAACTATATAAGATTTAAAACAATAATTTTATAATTTTCTTAATAAATCTTTAGAAATTATAACTGAAGTCATCTAAAAAGATAACTGTTTATAGTCTTCTAAAGTATCTAAAATTATTAAATGTCTTTTAATTGTTTGCAATCAAAATCTAGATGCACACATAAGAAGATGCTGGAAGATTTTCCTATAGTGCTTTATAGTTCCTGCAGCTCTCATTTTGATCTATTCATAATATGTAACCAAGTTTATATATATATATATATATATATATATATATATATATATATATATAAACAAATATCAAATAGTTACATCGTTTTCAATGTTCCCTACTGTACATAATGCTGACATATGTTTCACTTTATCATTTTTTCTTTATTTTAGCTTTAGAGTCACCAAACCCAGGTTTAATTTCAGTTCCAACCCATTGAAGTGATTTTGGACAGTAATATAACTTCATTAAGCTTTAATGTCCTCATGTGTAAAGCAGGGTTAGGATGCATATACATATATGTTAGAAACCTCTGTGACAGGTATTGATCTAGATTTTAGGGTTACTGTTAGCAGATACAAAATTTTCTATAGTCCATCATGTTGCTTACATACACAACAGTATACAATAAAGACTGACTTATCTATCTGAGAAAGAGTGAAGTGTCATAGAGGGACAAAAGGTGAGGGAAATCTTATAAACTGTTGTCATGAAGTCTCAGATAAAATCAAACTTGAGAGAGAAATGCAGAGCACACCACCTGGGCACTTGGCCATCTGGGTGGATGAGTGGGAATGAAAGAAAATGTTGAAGGCAAAGAAAGAAACACACACACACACACACACACACACACACACACACACACACACACGGCATGTAAAAAGGCCCTGAGATTGCTTCTGGAGGCAGGCAAGGATCAGTGAGGCAGAAGCAAACTAAATGAGAACAGTAGGAGAGTTTGGTCAGAGGTCAGGGCAGATTTGGGGTCACTCATCATTTAGAGCTCTGTAGTCCCTTGAAAGAATTTTCATTTTTCCTGAGTGGAGTGGGAATTGTTGCAGAAATTGGAGCAGAGAGGAAACTCACTTTGATTTAAGTTTTAAAGGTGTGAGTTTGGCTGTTATAATGAGAGGATGTTCTAAACTGTCAAAGATGGAAGCGGATAAACCATTCACGAGTCCACCTTGAACCAGGGCAGAAGTGATGGCTGCTTAGAGTAGTTTCACTCGGGGACTGGGAAGAGAAAGGTTGCATCCTAAACTTATTTTAAAAATAAAACTGAAAGGATTTGCTAAAAGACACTGGTAGACTATTTGACAGGGAAGGGAGTTTAAGAATTTCTCCCTGTTTTGCAGTAAGCAAAACTTCTCTTTAGGATACCTGGAAAGTTTAAGGATGATTGAACAAATCAGATTTTGGGGGGGACATACTGTATTTGAAGTGTGTATCAGATATTGTTCTGAGAAACCAGTAGATTGATACGTAGCTCCAGTAATCAGAAAGGAGGGCTTGTCTACACAATTAAATTTGAAGGCCCTCAATGTGTGGATGGTTTTCAAACTCATAAATCTGAATGCTCAGTTATGAAACGGTGAAAGAAAGAGAATTTTGAAGACTGAGCTGAGACATGCTGGCATTTAGGTGCTTGTCCATCAAAAAAAGTAGAAAATAGAGACAGAATCCTGAAGAAGTGAACTAAGAGAACTCACTTCTGGAACTCTGTTAAAGAAACGTTTTCTTTAAGGATGGAGTGAACTATAATAAGAAAAATGCAAAAGAAAACTGAACTATTAAAAACAAAAATAAAGGATATTAAACTATTTTCCATGAAGAGCTTATAAATTATATATATGTTTATCTATTTTGATTTCAACATCACAAAATGTATGCAAGTATTAAAACAGTGCATAATATTGCATACATTTGTACATTTGTGTATCAATTAAAATAAAACCAATATTTCCCATGTGTTTTACAGAAACTTGGTAATAGCTATGAAAAGTACAAATGCATTCCTTTTCAATTCACTTATTCCACTTCCAGGCACTTTTAACACCTAAGTAATGCACTATTATGAAATTACATATGAATAAAACTGACTTTGGTCAATGCAGCAACTTACATATAGCAAAAACTTAGAAATAACATTCTATCCATTTATAGGAGATTGGTGATGTAAACTTCAGTGCATCACATGGTGAAATACTATGTAGTTCTAGGTAAGAATGGGGAAGTTCTTCACAAAATCAAGATAAAAGGTCTCTAATTTATTATTAAGTGAAACAATATGTATATATATTTAACTTATATATGCTTGTATATATATATATATATATATATATATATATATATATATATATATATATAGTATGCATTACATATGTTTGTATATGTAATATTTATCATTTATATAATATGCCACATGTACAATAATGAAGGAAACATTGGTAAATGTTCATAGTGGCTTATACATATAAACATATACAAACATGCATTTATACTTTGTATATAAAGCAATAAGGGTTGCTATATTAAGTACATAGACTTACATATTATTAAAATCACTTTGGTATTTGAGTTACTTTGTTGGAGGAAGAAAATATGTGTTTCAGATGCTGCAGGTAGCTTTTTCAAAAAGAGCTCTGTAATTTCCCTATAGATTTTCAAACAGACATTTAAATAACAACAATATTTTGAGAAGTTGTTTTCAAATGGGGAATAAGTATACATACGATGGTGGCCAGAGTGGGAAGTGAATGGGAAAATGCTCTTATGAATAAGAGATTAGAGGAGAAAACATTGGGGATCAAGACAGGAGCAAATTCCTCTGATGGGTGACAGACCTGCAAGGACAGCACTTTCACTCTCAGTACCTCCTAAAGTCCCATTGTTGTACTTCATTTAGTGGTGAGAGATATTCAACAAAATGTTTTATGTTTTTATTCTTTCTTTCATGACTTACATCCTTTCTCTTTTCAACCATTCATAGTTCTCCATTGTTTGACCTCAGAAGAGCAGACAGATTAGGCTAGAATTTTTAGGATTCTAAACCAGACCCTTTATGTCAATAATCTAATTTAATTTTTTAAACCACGCTGTGAATTTTGTGTGAATAGTCCCATCTTAGCGGGCCCTCCCTTTAACTTGCCTGTGCCTTGAGGGGATAATGGCATATTCCAGATTCAAACGTTACACCTTTCTTAACGTAAAACCTCAATTTTGTATTTCCATGTTGCTATGATTTCTGTGAGAGCTCGAAAAAGTATTTAAAGAACCCCAATGTGATTTCTGGCAACAATACATTTGACATTTGTTTATTCACCAAATACTTATTGGACAACCACCTTGTGTGAGGCACTGATGCGAGGAAATAAAGGAACAATGTAGTGAAACAGACGTGCCTTGCAGTGGCTGTGCTGTTCTGAGGATGAGAAAATCAGCAAATCATGAATATGGCAAGAGATGTTACAATAGGTGAAATGCTGTCTATCAGTCAACATAGCTATAAATTATAAGAAATAATTATTGAAAAAATTTCAGAAGTCACGCAATAAAGTATCATTTAAAAATAGGGTTTTCATGAAACTCCACTATTTCACAATAACAAATTGATTTTATTTTTAACTTAATTCCACATTTTTAAATGGATTCACAGTTTTAGAAAACTGAAAATTAAATCTTAAATAGGTAAGTTTCTTTCGGCAACTTCTTGAGAGATTTATGAAACAATGACAAGCATTATCTTGAATCTTCAAAATCATATTTTGTGGTCAACTTGAGGAAACAGTGTGGAAGTAAATATTTTCAAACCCAACAGAGAACATAATCTTGGCTTTGTTGGCAAGAAGCAACATGCACAAAATGCAAATCACAATACCGCAATGTCGAGGTCATGGAGGGAGACAGCTGAAGGAGATGTAATAAAAAAGAAAGGCACATGACATGGTGCTCTTAAAACTTTTAAATAGCCAGTCATTGCATGAAGAAAGGACCCAGCAACTCTATACTTTGAAATAAATACCTTGTTTCAGTGTATGAGATCTTAAAAGAATAACACAGTGATTATCTCATGAGAATGAGGTAAGTTAAGACTTGCACCAACTGTAGCATATTAATCAGAAACCAGAAGAACAATTATATGGGTATTATTTACCTTACACGTTGTTTTGCAGTCTCATACTTTGACACATCTGTGCACATCTGTTTTCCAGGAAAAGAAAGGGGAAGATCTGGGTGCCATTCCTGGGTGGAAAGTAGTCATAACTTCACTCAGTTTCCACTTTCTTCACATACAGATCGAGGATCTTGAACATCCCACAATGGTGCCTTTTCATTTACGAAATAGAGAATCGGCCTCACAAGACAGATAACACAAGCAGTTGGAGGTATCTTCGCATCTCCAAGGCATAGCTCTTGCTCTTCTCACTTTCTGAATTCTGTTTTATTCCAGAGTGTCACTGCTCCTTTGCTGACTTCTCTCTTGCCTCAAAGGCTTTCTGCTGTTCTTTGCTTGCTGGGTCCTTATTCTCTTGCCAGCACTCTGAAATCAAATTGCCATTTTTTTTCTTAGATGACTTCCCTGACCTCTCCACCTGGAGTTAATCATCTCTGCTTTTCTACTCCCACAGTGTATTTCTTTGCTTTCTGTGAGTGATTATCTTGTCTAACTAACTCCATTTCTATATAGGTGGTACTGAGAAGGCAGCTTCTTTCATCTTTGTGTCATTGCCTGGAATCTGGTCTATAGGATGTTTCTTTAGCTAGGCTTTGTCATGCATGCCTGTAATCCCAGAATTTGGGATGCTGAGGAAGGTAGGAGGTTGGAGGCCAGGCTGGGCTACATAGTGAGTTCAGGAGCAGCCTGGAATACAGAGCAATATCCTATCTCAAAAAGGAAGAAGAAAAGCAAGCAAGCAAGAAAGGAAGAAAGAAAGAAAGAAAGAAAGAAAGAAAGAAAGAAAGAAAGAAAGAAAAGAAAGAAAGAAAGAAAGAAAGAAAGAAAGAAAGAAAGAAAGAAAAAGAAAGAAAGGGAGGGAGAAAAAGAAAGAAAAAGGAAAGGAAAAAAGAAAAAAGAAAGAAAGGAAAGAAAAACAAGGAAAGAAAAAATACATAGACTTAACGAACCATATTTTGGAGGCAATGTGGTAGGGATGAATATCACAAAATAAAAAAATAAGTTCCTAGGGTCATTAGCTTTGATCCCATTTCATTAAGATTTATGGGTACTAGTGGTAGGTTGGGGAAAGAGGCTAAAGATGGAAATGAAACAGGATTTTTAAAAAAGGCGAATTAGGGTTGGACAAATTTGGAAGGAACTGCATTTCCTACTTTTCCAGTTTCATTTCTGAAGGGCACTGCTTCATACATGTTTTATTGGAGTGTGGTAACATCTAGAGCCATTTGCTAGTCCTCAAGATGTTCCTTGTAACTATAAGGCTGTATTTAAATTAAAGCTAATGACCAAACTGAGATTTTTTCTTCTATTAATGTCCAGTAAGGAAGAGCCATTAGTGAATTTATGAATTAAAGTCTGTTTGTAAGTTATTGAGAAGAATCATTGTGTATTCCCTTAAGCAATTCTCTGTCTCTTAAAAAAATAAGTAGAGTCAATATGTTCAATGAGCCAGACTCATGAGATGCAATCAAAACCAAATGGATTTTTGTCTGCTATTATTCAAAGGAAATGTTTTCAGTGGGGTGAAGGTTCTTGTCTCACCCTGGATGCAAGTTCAAGCAGTCCAAACTTCTATTCATTCATAGGTAATAAAAAGCCCTACAGCCATTTTAAGTCACAAACATAGTCCCCACTGACTAATTAGAAATGCCTAGGGCTCCATGCAATAATCAGGCATCCAGGTTCATTCATGCTTAGAAGAGCTCTTTGTCCAAAGTGAATATGGTTGATAGCTGACTCCCTTGCTGGCCCTAACTTCCTCTTCCCTGGCTGGTTGTTGACTGTGCCAAGGCTGAAGTTCTAGAGGAAGATTTCAAAGGAGGCTGAGTAGGTCTTCCTTGCCTGATGTTGCTGTAAGATGACAGGCATTCCCAGCATCAATCTTTTATTTTTTCTATAGGCTTAAAAATGTTTTTGTTTTTAATGGACAAAAATCATGTATATTTATGAGGCACGATATGATATCATGATTGATGTATATATTATAAAAAAAATCAATCAACTTAATTAACATATTTATCACCTAACCAATTCATCACTTGTTTTGATAGGGAGAATGTTAAAAAATCTATTGCAGTGGTTTTGAAATAGATGATACATTAACAGTGGTCACCACACAGTACAACAGGTCACCAAAATTTATTTTAGTGGGACTGAAACTCAGTGGCCTTTTGTTAGCATCTTTCTTTTTGGTCCATTCCCTCTACTTCCCCAGACTCTGGTACATACCTTTCCACCCACAGTTTCTATTAACTTGAACATGGAAATTACAGCGACATTACAGGCATCATTCTTTCTGTGCCTGATTGTTTCATGTAGCTTAATTTCTCTTGCACTATCCAATTTGATGAATATGATGGTATTCCCTCTCTGCTGAAATTTTTGTCTCATTCTTCACATTGATAAACTTTGAACCCACTTCCCAAGAAGTAGGTTATGTGGGACGCAGATGATGCACATTCCTCTGATTTTTGATCCTGGCTCTACTCCACCTTGCATCACCAGAGAGTCCTTTTAGCCAGTTCATCACAAGTTCTTTCTTGTCTGGGCATCAATTCTAAGTCCTGACTAATCCTCACACAGCAAAAAGCAGAAACCGCCATCTCTTTCACCTCACACTAGTAGCAGAAACTCTTCCCTCTCCATTTCTCAGGCACCAGCCCCCAGAGCACCCTGTGTTCCAGGTAGTACTATCAGGCACACACCTTAGCCTTTCTCTCCATACTTGAGCCCAATGGAAGCTGCATCCACTTCCCCTGACCCCCAAAACACGAATGACTGTCTCTGTGAATGACCCTCCTGAGTCTTCAAAATCTTGAACATTTAAATCATTGGTGAGAAGGAGGTTTCAAGAATTCTGTAGCCACTTTTAAACTATTTCTCTTTAAATTTCCATCATGGCCCAGCAGCTTCTATTTGGAATGCATTTTTTTATGATATCTTGGGATCTAAATTGAAACTTTAAATTTAGAGTCCTATTAATGAAGTACATATTCACAAAGCAATATTTATAAATTTGAATTTGTCATTCTTCATTGAAGCATTCTTGGCTGTTCTATATGAACTTTCAGTTAAGGATCTCTATGGAGAGCCCTAATAATAGATGAATTAATTGTTCTTCATGCTTTTAATGTTGCCATAGATCTAGTGAGTGCAGACTGGAATTTGTGAATTTTAATTGACTTTTAAAAATTCTCTAGCTCCTCAGTGAATTGGATTCCAACATATATGCATATGTGTTTATTTGGAACAGAATAAGTATTTCACGAGAAGTGTATGAGTGAATTAAAATGCAATCAAGTATCTGGGTTAGAGGGACTCAGTTGTGTTTCTCACAGCAATAGACTATGCTATGAGTTCTCAGAGAAAGGAGACAATTACTTCCAGTAGGGGAAGAAATAGATTTATTTTCTCTGCACTTCTTAGACTGAACTCAACAAAACATTCAAACAGCCTTTTTAGGTCAGAAGACACAAAGTAGCAGATAGTTGGAGGAACCATCTGTAGATTCAACATACAACTTGGGGACTACAGATGGTAACATTGTTTTGTACTTGGGATTCCTGGAAATTAAGTAGATTTTAGCTGTTCTTCTCATTAAAACAATGAAGGGCAAGCGCGTGAGATGATGGATATGTTAATTTGCTTCACTGGATTACCTTTTTACTTCATGTTTATACCCAATAATATTATATCGTGCGTATCGAATACACACAATAAAATTTAAAAAAAATTTAAAAGAGCAAGTAGTCATTTTGTCTTGGGTATCAAGTTGCCCTATCTTTGTACTTCTTTTCTGTCAGCTATTTTTAGTTTTTGTTTGCCTTTTTTATTTGAATCTGTATGTACTAGATGCTAATGACATATAACTTGGAGACTGTGTGCCTATGCGTATCATTTTTGACTGCTTTTTCCCTTTCCCCTTTTTCTTTCCCACCACTCCTTCCCCCCATCACCTTTATTGTCTCTTCGCTTTTCCAAAGCCTACCGCCCCACCCCCCTTACATCAAGATCTTTTAATGCATGTTTTTTTCAGCAATTTCACATATGAGGTATCATGTGATTAATTAATCTTTTGCGTTTGGCTCCTCTCACTGAGCACTGACTCAAAGTCCCTTTACTTTCTTTTTAATGTTTCATATCTATCTTTCTGGCAGCATAATATTCATATATAGATAAATGTAAATATTTATCTATATTTATTTATCTCACAATATCTTTACCCATTCTTCTGTTATTGGGCATATGTTGTTTCCAGGATTGCAGCTATTCCGAGTTATGGTGCTATAAACATGGTTTTGGGAAGATACCCAAGATAACTGTACCAGGGTCAAATGTGATTTTAATATTCAGCTTTCTAAGGAATCTCCAAACTGCATTCCATAGTGGTTGTGCCAGTTTCAAACCCCCAAACAGTATAGAAGTGTTCCTTTTCCCCCACATCCTGGCCAACATTTATTTATTTAATGATTGCTTTGTTGATGAAAGCCATTCTCACTGGAATGAGACGTAATCTCAGTGTTGTTGGATTGTCATTTCTCTGACATCCACAGATGTGCTTGTTGGCCTTTGTCTTTCTTCTTTTGAGAAGTGTCTTTTTATTTCAATTCCCCATTTTAATGGGGCTATTTATTTGGGGGAGACACTTTTTGAGTTTTTTGTGTACTCTAGTTATTATTCCTCTGTCCGAGGAGTAGCAAAAAAAAAAAAAAAGAAAGAAAGAAAAGAAAAAAGAGAAAAAATATAAAGAAGCAACTTGCCTTATTCTCTGGGCTGTGTGTTCCCCCAGTTGATTACCTCCTTTGTTGCGCAAATGTTTTCTAGCTTGCTGTAGTCATTTGTTGATTCTTGACACTGTTTATTGTGTGATGTCCACTCTGTTCATGGAGTCGTGTCCCTTTGTCTCCCAGTGTATTTCTGATTTCGTCTTCCAGGAGGTTCAGAGTTTCTATTTTGAAATCTGGGTCTTTGATTTATTTTGATTAATTTTAGGGAGGAGTGAAAAACGTATGTCTGGCTTTATTTTTCTGCATGTGAATAGCCAGTTTTCTCAACATTATTTGTTAAAGACAATTGTCTTTTCTCCAGTGGATGGTTTTGGACCCTTTGTCAAAAATAAGATGGCTAAGTGTGCTTGAGTTTGTCACTCTGTCATCAGTTCTGTTCCATGGATCCTCTTGTCTGTGTTTGTGGCAGTATCACATAGATTTAATCACTATCACCTTGTAGTAGAACTAGAAGCTTGAACTTGTGAAACCATTTGCTTTGCTCTTGTTACTCAGGATTATCCTTTTCTTATTCTATACATTTTTTTTTGCATTTTTCTAGTTCTGAGAGAAATGTTGTTAGTATTTTAATTGATATTGCATAGATCTGTATAAAATTGTGGAAGTATAGCCATTTTCACAGTGTTGATTGTGCCTATGCAGGATCATGGGCTGTCCTTTCATTTTCTAAAGTCCTCTTCATTCTCTTTATTCAAGGTTTTATACTTTTGACCATAGAGATGCTTCACATTTTTGGTAAGGTTTATTCCTTAAGGAAGAAAAATTGCCAAATGTGTTCCTTGAAGCCAGCATAACTTTAATACCAAAATAAGACAAAGACCTAACAACAACAACATCAACAACAACAACAACAACAAAATTACAGGTCAATTTCACTAATGAATATGGGTGCAAAAACAGTTAATAAGATACCAGAAAGCAGTGAATAATAAAAAAAATCATATATCATGACCACTTGTGCTTCATTCTGGGAATGTAGGGATGGTACAACATATGCAAATCTATAAATGTAATATATCATATTAAAAGAAGCAAAGATAAAAATCATATAGATTCAAAATAGCTTCTGACAAAATTCAGCATCCATACATGGTAAAAACCCTGAAGAAAATAAGAATAGAAGAACCATACCTCAAGCTGATTCAAGTCATCTACTTCAACCCCTCCACCAACATCGTTCTAAATGGGGGGAAAATCTTAGAACATTTTCGCTAAAATCCAAAGCAAGACAAAATTTCCACTGTCACTCCTATTCAATATAGTGTTCAAAAACTTTGGCTAGAGCAATAAGGCAAGAGAAAGAAATAAAAAAGAATAATAATAGGAAAGGAAGAAGTTACACTAGCACTATTTACAGATGACAGGATTGTCTGTATCAAAGACCTAGAAACTCCACCAGAAGCCTCTTAGAACAAATAAATTCAGCAAAGTAGCCGTAGCAATACTCACAATCAGTAGCACCCCTATCTGTGAATAGTGAGGCCAGTGAAAGAGACGTGAAGACACTAACCCGGGCACTTTTCCTGGTTTCCTCTTCTCATCCTGTGCTCTAATATTTCTCTTGGCTCTAATCCACACCTTGCTTTCAGAGTTCCTCTGTTCCTGATTCACTCTGCCTTTTTATAGCCAAAGTTCACTTAGTGCCACGCATCTACGTTGTAGGCAACACAAATTGCTTTGGTTGAATCACTTTACACCAATGTTTAAGTGGCTGGAAATCAATTTATCCTTGCCAGAGAGCCAATATTTACCTTTTTAAAAAAGAGTGTTATTACCTCAAACTAATTTAATCTGCGAAGGCAAAAGAACACCTTGCTGAGGTCCTGGTATATTTTAGATTTTCAGTATTACTTGGTGAATAATGAAGAATGGATATTGGGCTTTCAGGCATATAAAAATGAAACAAGCAGTTTGTGTAATTTGGGGAAGACATTTTCAGACAGGGTAGCACTTATGCGTATTGGCTGTAGCCCAAGAGCCAGTTTCTTAGGCTGTTTTGACCTTTTACTGTTTTGAAGATGAAGCCCATGGAGTATTTTAAAATCTAAAAATTTTCACAACTCATACCTAGAAATAAAAAAATAAATAGACAGTGGGAGATTGGGGAGTTGGGAAGTGGGACAAGGAATGTAATGACTAACAGAATTTAAAGGCAAGTCCTGCGAATTGAAAGCATTGGAACTGAGATACAATATGGGTGGAATAAAAGTAATATTGGGTTTTATCTCAGATTGACTTAGGCTTTTAGTTTAAATTATCTGAATCATCCTTCTATGTCCAAATAATATGAGCTCTCTCTCTCTCTCTCTCTCTCTCTCTCTCTCTCTCTCTCTCTCTCTCTTTAACCTATGGCTATTTTGCTAATGCAAATCAAACTCTCACAAAGGTGATGTTTGAAGGTAAAAGAAATAACACAAGAAGATCCCATTGTGTTCAACACAGAATATCTGTAGAGGGGCAAAGGAACCTGCCAAAAGTTGTGTCTAAAGTTGCGAGTTAGGTCTGGAGCTTTTGACCTATTTTTCTTGGCCCAGGCAATAGGTAATTTGGTCTGCGAAACAATGTGAAAGGCAACATTGAATAATGCATGCACACAAAGTACTTGAAATTACTATATAATGAACTCTAGATAAAACGATCCCTCGCTACCATACATGGCACAGCTAAAGAAGAGCCTTTTCAAAAATAAATAGCTGATGTGGAACACTACGATGGAAAATAGCTTGACAAATTCAATGTATGTTTCACATTAGTTGAATGAGGCTGTGGGGTTGGGAAAGAAAAGGGAGTGGGGTGGGAAGGAAAGGAGAAAAGAACCCACCAATATGCAAATATTCAAAGGCTAATTGGTCTTCCTAAAAGAGTAACATTTGAGAACCTGCTGTTGTTTAAGAGCAGTGAGTTCTGAGCTTTTACCCCTGAGTGTTGGAGAAGATCCTTCATGCACTTGAAGAGGTCATGGCTACGTTTTAATGCAGTTCCAGGAAACTGCTGTAAATGTTGCAGAGATCATAATCTTTAAGCTTCAGATTTGGCTTTACAGTGCTGCCTGCAGAAAGAGAGATCTCATTTATGAAAGTAACTACTATGTTTTCATATTGCCAGACATCTGCTCTTGCCTAACAACAACACAAAAGGGGGTTTGTTTTGGGGAGAGTTTGTGTCCTCCTGCAAAGAAGATCTTTTGAATTAATTGACCATCCCAACAGAATGGCCTACATTCATATCTACAAATTTATCTAATTAAATCCTCTTTCTTGGGTTAAATTTGCTGTTTGACTCTTATGGGTGCCTAATGGCAGTCATGTGCTTTTCTGGACACCAGGGTCAGCAACTATAAACACAAATACAAGACATTTTAGGATACATAAGTACATAACATAAGAAAACAGAGAAGTTAACGTTTAGTAGGCACCCATGGTTTGCATACACCAAGCATGGAATTCTTCTAAAATTTGGAATTTGCAATATTTTTAAAGATGAAAACAGATCAAAGAATTTAAAGAAATTGTTCAGTTTCCGACCCTGTAAAGTGTAAAAAACAAACGCTAAATCTACAGCTCTCATACTCTCAATCTCAAGATCTTTCTTTTGCATCTGATGCCTATAAGGAACTTTTGGCTATGGGAAAGACAAAACTTACTGAAAAATAGTGCTGAAATACTAAGCATTTGTGCTGGAAGTGGTGGCTGGAAAGGACAGCAAAGCAGAGCTCTAGACATTTCCTTAAATAGATACCTGACGACACTTGCAGAAAACACTATAGATTTTACCATTTCCTCCCCAGGAACCCTGCATTTCCTTCCAGGGCAAGACGTTTACCCTTACCTTTGTTTGGCTTATTGTGCCTGGCAAAGTATTGATATTGAAGGGAAGAATTCTATTAATATATGTTGTCCCATTTTGAAAAATTGTCCGGGGATCCCACCGGTGCTCCTGGTTTTCCTGAAGGTATGCTATTTGTTGTACCTCACAGCCGTTGTGTTTCAAGGCTTTAAAATTCATCTACATCAATAATAGAGTCAAAGGTGAGATACCAGGAGTCATGGGGGATGAGGAAGGGTGCAGGAGGGAGAGACAAGGGATGAGGGAAAGGGAAGTGGACTTGGGGTGATGCATATGTTCACAAAATTCTCAAGCTCAGTGTAACCATTGTGTTGTTGCAAATATATATGTAATATATGTATGTATATACATGCTAATAAAGCAGGGAAAGTAGAAAAATATATAATTCATCTACATATCATAATGTCTGATTGGCTATGAGTTACAGACAATAATAAACTACTTCTTAGGAGCTCCTTGCTACACTTAAGCAGCAAGGGCCCAGAGAACTATTTTCATCAAAATGATTTTTATATGTTGTGGTCATTTCCCAAATGCTGTGATTGCCTAATAAATAGTAGGTCAGATGAGTCTGATTAGTCAGATTAGATTCCCCTCAGGTTCATTTGATTTCACAACAAATTGCACACTCAGAGCCACTTAGGTGCTGTTGAATCTCTCCTCCTGAACAAGGTAAATACAGCCAAGACTGGACTATGAAATCAGTGGGAGTGCTCCCTTGGGTGTATGGTTCAGAGTTGGAGAATGACCCCCAAGAATTCTCAGAACTGTTTTAAAAAATAATCAATAGAATTTTATTAAAAGGGAGAAGAATTAAAACTCCCAAATAAACAAGGAAGGATATTAAGGGGCCTATTTACTGATAGTAACTGTGAAATTCATTGCAGGGGGCAAGAAAAAAAATAAGAAAAAAAAATAAGAAAGGACACTAGTGCAAGATCTGCACCGTGCCCAGTTTCCATCCAATATTTGACATATTTGAAGTGTTTTGGAATTAAGTCCAAATCCCCACAGGGCTATCAAACTTACTTGGATAGATTTAGGTGGCTGAGAAAGAGCACTGGTTGGAGAGACAGGGGATTAGCTCCCGCTGTGGCTTGGCGGTAGCCCACGTGATTGCTTTTAGCCTTTGCTTTGATAATGTCTCCCTGGGAAATGAAGGAAATGATGCTTTCCTTCACATACCTGTGGATTTTGTGAATATCATAAATTAATAAAGTGTACTAGAAGTGAGAAGCATGTAAATGCATTACAAAAATGTGTGTTATTATCCAGAGATAAATGTGTTAAATTGAGGATCTAATTTGATGTATCTGAGAGTGCTAAGCGACAAAACACCATCTCAGCCAGATCGAGGCCATAGCTTTTGTTGGTGACAACACAATATATGAACATAAATTGTCTTTACTATGAACTGTTCTGTACTGTTTCCTGAGAAACACTCCTTTTCAGCCCCTAACAAAAATTAAACTTTAGAAATCTGTTATTGTGACATTTAAGCACCAGACACTTATTTACCGTTTCACTACTTTTCTTTTTACTGTCTCTGGTGGTAAATTCACCAGAGGTGGAAGAACTGGGGTCTTTGGGTTTCCAGCAGCAATAATTGCCTAACTGCTGGAATGTCAGTGGTTGGTGTTCAAAAGGACTTCACTAACTGAGATTTACAAGTTGCCCTCTTTGATATTCCATTAAGAATATTATGCAGGAAAGTGTGCTTTGAAAAATTGTTAGGAAAACATGTGAGTTGAGTTTCTAAGAGCTCCGCCACCCACGGCTCTAGGCTCAACAAGTCAGTGAAGTCAGAGGCATGGGCAGGAGCCCCAAAAGTGAAGACCACTGTTCAAATCCGAGCTCATCCCTGTGTTAGCTTAAGGGACAGTGATTTAAAGCAGTTTACTGCATTATTCAGAGCCTCAGTTTCCTCATCTTTGTAAAAAAGCAAGAGGAGATGTTCATTTTTCAGTGTAGACTGAAAGCTTGCTATGTGACAGATACATGCTGGGTTCTAAAAGAGCCAATGATAACCAAGACATGCACAAGAAAGATTTCCTTGGGGTAAGGGAAGACAGAAATTAAAGAGATCCACAAATACAAACTCAAGGCAATAGGCCTTTCATCACAAAGTTCAGTAAGGAGTCAATGTGAAAGGCTCATAGACTGTACAATCACTCATGGGGAATTGGTTCTAGGGAAGGTAAGGATTCCAAAAATCAGTGGATGTTCCAGTCTGTTGTGTAAAATGATGTAGTATTTGCCTATAACCCATGTTCTTCCTCCTGTATATGTTAAATTATCTCCTGATTGCCTGTAATGCCTGGTGCGTTGTTCATGCTACCATGTAGTTTTTTTGTATTATACTATTTGAGCAGAAAAATGACTTAATAATGACAGAAAAATGACTTTGTGGAATTAAAAAAATTTTGGTTGTTTGAATTCACATTGGTGGGACCCTTGGATATAGAGTGCTGATTTTATTATGTAATTATAAGATCAAAGAAATAAAATGGTGATAGGAAGAAGAGACTTGAGAGAACATGTCGAGAGGACTATATTTGAAAACAATTTTGGATATCAGAAATCCATCCAGGAATAATTACAATAGCTATCATTATTGAGCAATTTCAGTTTGCTGCATATTTTGAAGTGATTTACATATAATCTCACTTTAGTCATGTATGACACTGATGTGACAGTTATTGTCTTTCTAAAGAAGAGAAAGAAAATAAAAGCTCAGAGGCATTGAGTGAATTTCCTAGGTCACACAGGAGCTGAAATCAGATCTCCAGTGTTTCAATGTCAAAAACACCACTTAAAGAATCAGAAATGTAGGGAAATAATAATATTTATTTAAATATGTTATCTCTTTCCCTTTCCCATATGCAAATGAAAAACCTCCTTGATTAAAGAATTGTGACCTATGAAGAAACCTCATATTCTAATTTAAATGCCTTTTCTCTCTTGGGGTTTTCAACTTCCACAGCAGAAAGTTCCTAACTAGTATATTTCCTTGACAAATAAAATAAAGCAAGAGTGTTGTTCTACCTGGAAATCTTTAAATTATCTCTTTAGACTTTCAGCACACAATTTACAAGTGACAGGAACATATTTCATTATCTTTATGTTTGAAATAACTTTCAAAGAGAGAGGAAAGGGGCGTTTGACACTATTGTAATCAATTCTGTCAGAAATATTATTGGATTTGCCTGATTTTGTGAACACAATCATTTTTCATTGTTATTCTGAGTTTCCTCAGATGTTTTACAGGAGGCTAACATAAATAGTAAAATATGCTTCACTAAGACATCTGTTGAAAAAATAATGAGGTGCTTTGCTGAGCAAAGACACTGTGTAAGCTGTGATGGTCTCTTTTTATAGCAAATGGGCAAGTAGCCAAGTATTCCTGGGCTAAACAAGCTCTATCCTACTCCATCAGAGAGGGCAGTTGGTGTCCCAGGGCCAGCATGACAGCTGGACTTGGGTAGCCTGAAGCAAGCAGAAAACACAGCCTAGCGGACCGCTGGGAAGACGTAGCCTACGCAGCTGTGAGAAGACCCAAGTCTTGACGAGGTTATGACTCAGTCTGTTGCAGCACTGATCTAAAAAGTCTTGCCCACATTTAAGGCTTTATTGGGGTAAAAAATCTCTGTTTAAAGATTCTGCCTGGTTATCATTTTTGTGTTGGGCCTTTTTCATGGAGCACTAAGATGGAGGAAGGTAAGGGACAGGCAGTGGGAGGCACGTCCACCAGTTGTTTGGCACATTCTGAGAAGAACTGTACCTGTATCTCCTGCTGTGTAAATGAGGGAAACCTATTTTTGTCCCCTGCACAATTTAACAGTAGAACATAACTATGCATTTTTTCTTTTCCCCCATTTTATTGATATGTGTAAGTGCAAAATTTAAGGTTTACAATGAAGTTTAGCATTTTGTGCACCTACGTATCTTGTCAAGGTGACAAGGATTTTCCCACTCTCCTTTTGTCCCTTCACCGACCCACCCCTTCCTCCCTCCCCTCCCTACCCCCCTGGTTCACTTTGCTATGCATTTTAAGTAAAAAACCTAAACTTTAGAAATTATCATAGTATGCCCTCCATTGTCTCTTAATGACTTCTATCTCCTTGTCTTATTTAATTTCCTAAATAAAGAGATTTGTTGGTCTCATTTGTAGAACCCGCGAGTGTGTCTGGCAATGGCTTTTGACATTGATTAAAGAAGGCATATTATCCTTAGTTTATATATGAGAACCTGAATATCTGAGAACCTAATGAAGTCGTCTCATGACTTGCATCTGAAGGACTAAACAGAAATTTCTTAAATCCTTGATATTTAACCTACAAATACGGAAGTCCTGAGTTTCAAAATTTTGTCCTTATGTTGTTGTAGTAGAGATGTGCATGTGGATTTTGCTTGTTCTATTATTCAGTGTCACAGAACAAATTTCCAAATCCTTTGATTTATACACCTGTGCATGGATGGTTTGAGTAGCTGATGCACATGTGTTTTGTGCAAAGTGGGTAATAGTTTCAGAATTATTTAGGAGAGAGCTGAAATGAAAATTTGTTTCCATAAACATGAGAGGGAAATTGATCTTTGTTTTTATTCTTTGGAAAATTCTGTTATTTTTGCCATTGTTGTTGTTGTTGTTGTTGTTACCGAAATAACATTTTAAAGCTGTCAAGTGAGATTTTTGAGGAGAGGGGAGTACAGTAGTAGTGGTGTATTTTATATTACCTTATTCCTAGGGTCTACCAAAATGGCGTGTGGTTAAAACTAAAAGAATGTGTCAGGGCATTTAAATGTTTGAATTATAAAACTATACTGAAGAAATGTATTTTGTTTCAAGTATTATAGCTATCATCTACTGAAATTTAAGTAGCATGACCTAAAATTAACTGAGAAAATATCTGAAAAGATCTATTTTGACAAATAACTAGCATACTTTAGAGTAGTTTTAATACGAGAATGTGAATAGCATTTGTTGAATAATTCTGTGACCTGTACATATCTCAAAGTAGGCCATGGAGTAGAGGATTTGATGCCAGTTCATATAAGAAATTTAGGGAGAAGTAAGCAGACCCTGTCCTGCATGGATGTATTGGCTGGTTGAGGAAAGTGCCACCCACAGTACTGACCTGCCCAGAAATCATGCTAATCCCAGGGAAAAGTATCACATGGGAGCAAGGAAGATGTAAACATAACTGGAGGAAGAAAGCAAGGAAAGGATACTGTGAAGATAAATTTGAGAAGGCTTTCTAAAGGAGGTACAATTTGAATTAGACCCTTATAAATTTAGCTTAGCAAAGAGAGAAGAGGCTAGATCTAGACTGCAAAAGCAAGGAGAGAAGGACCAATTGAACCCATGGGCAAGGCCTTCTGGGCATAAGGAGAGACAGCCAAGGGGTTACCAGCATGGCTGCTAAGTGACTCACCTGTCAAAGATAATTCAGTCTCGTTTTTGCTGCCTGACCTTTCAGAAATCTGCATTCAAATTGATGAAGTTATAATGCATGTGGTTCTAGCCTGTTGTGAATTTTCATCTCTGAGTTTATGAGGCCACTTTCTCTCCCAACCTGCCTTAGGAATCAAGAGAAAGAATGCAGAGCGCAAAGGAAAGAATCTGGTCCTTGTGCTACCCTGCTGTGCGCAGCACGGTCTGATGACCAGAGGCACAGGATCCTATTTCTAGGATTAGTCAGAAAGAATTGAGCACATGTCTGTAGAGTTTTGCCTCAATATTATATTTTAGATCGTTCAGTCGGAGCTGTTACATTTGGCAGCATTCCTTGTTAGCATTTGATAAACAATTATTGCCAAATGTTAGCAAGGAAACCTGCCAAATGTTACAGCTCAGATTTAACGGCTGAAAAAAAAATGCAGTTTGAAAAAGCCTTTTGCTACGGAGCCGTTGCCTGGGGTGCCAGTTTTGAAGCTGCGGGGACCCCGGTTGGGACAAATTGTGAGTCGAAAGGTATAGGGCCCTTTGCCAGCAGCTCCGGGTCCCCCTATGAAGTTATGAATTAGTTGACACCTGTTGGTTTTCAAAGTAATAAATTCTGGACAGATCATTCCAGGTGCACATTTCCCTTCAGGGCTTCTAGCCACCATCTGAATCTGACCCGGCTCCTTCAGCCCACCCTATACAGGTAGGTACAGTGGTAGATCATTGAATCATTTAGTATCTGTGACTACCTCTTGGACCTGATGGCATTTAATAGCTCCAATGAGATTGTTTCTGTTTCTCCCTGGAAACATTCCCTATCTTTTCTGTTCTTATTTTCCATCTTTGGTTTACTAATACCAAAACACATCAAGTAAGAAATATTCCGCTACCTTTTCGGTGGTAGTTCGCTCGTGCTGGTAAATGAAGAGAATATTTTTCAACATGGTGCACCTGGGTTTTAGCTGACACTTAATGGGTTCTAGACGATTAGAAAGAAGATTAAAGAAAAAGAAAGGCTTGGTAATGGCACAGTTAAGCATCTTCGCAGCCCATTGAACAGCCTTCTCTGTGAGAGTCGATAAGATCAACTTCAAACCTGAGGATCTTTATCTTGGCTTTCCTCTTGTCCTCGCACTGTGCAATTTTCCTAGAGGCTTATGTTAGTAGAGATATTTTTGTTTAATTTGTTCGTGGCTTAAATTTTGAGGGGATCAGTAAAATATTGGAAAATTCTAGAGGTGAAGAAAGCTAATTCTAATGGGTGGAATAGATTGAAACATCTACTTAATAGGAATTGCTAAGAAAAAAATAGGTCTTTATGGTCAGAAACACATAGCTTGAGGATTTTGTATTTTTCCTCTAGGGTCTAATCCTTCTTTTGGTGTCAAGGTAGTTTTCCTGCAATCAGAAGCTCAAAATACCAAAGCCTTGCTTTTCTGAAGCATTGTTCCCGAGTAACTCAGAAGTAAGCATGTGATTTTGCGTTGGCTGATCAGAAGTGCTAGTATATGAGCCTGAGGTTTGTGACTCAGGAAGGACACAGTGAAAGGTGCCCTGTACAGGTGGTGATGGTATCTGGAAAAATTAGCATCACTGGTTCCAGGAGGGCCACGTGATGCTGTGCCAGTGACAGGACATGCTTCCTGTAATGTTTAATGATATTAGTCATGATCCTGAGTTTATATCCCACTTATTCCTTGAGGTTTTTCAATATTCCTATTACTATCAGTATTACTGTTTTCTGGTTCATACCTTTATGATCAGCTTCATTAACAAGTATGAAGGACCATTAATTGTTTCCCTATGATCTCCAATCTATTCTCTTCATGAACCTGCTAAGTGGCCTCTATACAAATGGGAAATGTCACTGGAGCATTTATTTTTTTCAGACAAGATATACTAGGGAGGCATTAATGATACCAGTTATATAAGGGGAAAGAAGTCAGGACTTCCTTTTTTCTTGTGGCTCTGGAGATCTAACTGAGGGCCTTCTCATTGAACTATATCCAAAGCCATTTTTTTGAAAACTTTGAGACAGTCTGGTTAAGTCTAAAGTTGGTAAGGCTGGGCTCGATCTTGTGATACTCATGCCTGTATTTCCCAGAGTGCTGTGATTGCAGATCCTCACCGCTGGGCCTGGCAAGAACACAACTGAAAGTAATGCCCTTCATCAAAATGCAAAGAGGCAGAGATGTAGATGAATACAAATAACTTTGAAAGCTGTGAAAGATAGAGAAACTAGATGACCTCCCATTTGCCTGTGAGTGCACGTGAGTATCACCTGGTAATTTCAGAGTGAAGGCAAAAGTGATGGAATGCTGGCAAGTCCACAAAAGGAAACATAAGCTGGTCCGGGGAAATTAAGTAATTACCATGATGAGGACTCAGCTTAGATTGACAGCTACAAAATTGTTGCAGCATCCCCTGATATAGTTGTTAAAAGAAACTTTACAGTATACTGTAGTATAAAAAAATAAAATTTAGGACTAATTGAAGTTTGGGACACCAGATGTGTCTGGTTGAAGGACGACTTCACCAAGAAGTTGAAGGATGAAGATGAGTTTAAAAGCTCTCATTATGAAAATATGAAATCGACCGAGTGAGAAAGTAAGCAAATCAAAAAAGTTTGGCTATAAAGGGAAGAATGTAAAGGGATTTCCTTTGAGATAGAAGAAGCAGTTATGATCAGAAGTCAATGTGTAGATTATTAATCCTTCAGAATTGGAGTAATTGTGAAGTATAACAAGATAAAAGGATTTGGTATTCCAGATTTGAAAAGGGTGAAAATAACTGGAGTATAATCTATTAAAAATTCTGATTAGAATTTTTGCATTTTTTGAATCCTTAAAAATATTTTCTTTAAAGGAAGGGAATGCAGGGTTCACTGGCTAGTGCTACTGACCTAACCCTTCAGGAGAGAATGTCACAGACTTAATGATTTTCCAAGAGGCGAAAAATATGCTGCTTATGAACAAAATAATGTCAGCAACCAATGCAGTGAAACATTAGAAACTTCACAAATAAAATACATTGTATTGTTCATAGAGCCTAAGTATCTACTCAGCTAATTCAATTTGCAAGTTTTCATACCAGCTTGAATAATATTGCAAGTGACAAAGAACTTATGTCCCTTACAAAACATTTTATTCTCTGTTGCAGGGGACCCAGTCAGTGGTAATTTCTTTCTGAACTGTGCAAATATGAAGACAGAAAACTTGTATACTTGTATACAAGTTAAAAGATAGTTCAACTCTAGGGTGTCCACTATGCTCCTTTTTTATTGTTTCTTGGTACTGGGGATCAAGCCTAGGGCTTCCACACTGGGCTTTCACACTCCCATCCCACTAGTCTAATGTGGATTAGAGACAAAGGCTTGCCAAGTTGCTCAGAATGAGCTTGAAATTCAGATTTCCTTGCCTCAACCTCTGAAAGTTCTGGGGTTTCTGGCCTGTGCCACAAAATCCAGCTCACTATACTTCTTTTTGAGGTAAAGCAAGCCCAATTTTTTTTTGGGGGGGGGCATAAGAGGTAGTTTCTAGGTCTTTTTGATATTCCAATTTTGAAGACACAGGGCTTAACTAAGGAACTGACTCTTGTTTAAACACTGCCCTTCAAATCCATTTTCATCTTGGGACTCTGTATTGGTTAAGATTCTTGAAGAAACCGAGTCAATAATAATTATATGTATGGAAATTTGTTAGGATGGCTTATAAGTCTAAAGAGAGAGCCCAAAATGGCTACATGCATGTGTTAGAACAGGAGAATCTAGTAGGTACTCAGATGAGATGGGAAAAAAAAACTAGTCTGAGACAATAGGACAGCTGGTGTGATTCGGTGCCATGAGTTAATGTTTAAGGCAACGATTATGACAAAGACTGGAGGACTGGAACCAATCTGTGATGGACATCAGCAGTGCAGAGACGGAGGGCTAATCAGTGTCCAGAGACAAAGGCAAAGGCTGGAGCTGTCCCAGAAGGAGCTATAATAATCTTCTTCCTTCTTTTTTATTTACTTCAAAGTGTCTATTGGTTAAGCCTCCCACATCCAAGGAGGGTCTTCTTTCTTCACTTGCTGGTCTGTAAATCAATCAATCACACCAAATCCCAGCCCTATAGATGAATTAGGTGTTTCCTAATCCCTTCAATTTGACACAGTGCTTGAAATGGTGATCACAGGTTCCCTTGTCCTTTCAACTTTCTATCCTTGGCCCTCTGTCATCTCAATCTCCCATAAATGTCATTTACTCTTCCTGAAATGATCACCTTTTCATTCTTCTCCTGGTGGAGTCTGTCAGTCTCTTAATATTCAATGCAAATGTCACCTTCTTTTTGTCAAGGTGACTTTAAAGACTCCTCCTTTTTGCTACTAGTAATTTCATACTGAAATTTAACATTTTCTTTAGAGTTAGAACCAGAAGGTTAGGAATCTTATCTGTCTTTGTAGTTCCACTACCTAGTTGATTCTTAGAATCTGATAAACAGGTTGCAGAACACATGGTTTATTGTTTTAAGTGCCATTCCCAAAACTGGACACAATACTTCCCTGTGTGGTCAAATGGGAGTGTCACATGACTTGATCTGAATGCTGCTGTGTGTTACTGAGGTGCTTATTCCTTTGCTTTATTGTTTGCTTGTTTGTGTGAGTGGTCGCTCTGGTTTATTCACATTGTACTTGTACACAACTGCATTTTTTTGGTTCTTTTTCATCAGAATTGCACTTAAGCCAGATATACTCCATTCTCAGTTCCTAGCAACAGAAACTGACTCTGGCCAATTTAGTCAGAAAATAAAAGTAGTTGTTAAAAGGTGTTGTATAGCTCACAGATGCAACTGGAAATCTGGAATTTAGAAAACAGTCAGAAGTAGGGGGAGGCTAGGCAGCGAGAAGCACAGCCAACACCCTGGGGAACATCGACATTTAAATGGCAGATGGAAGGAAAGGGCCCAGGAAGGAAAACTGAGAAGAAACCGTCAGAGGGGTGTAAGGAGGACCCGAGTACTTTCAAATCTGCAGATAACAGGAGGCTAGAGAAGGAAACACCAAGAAAACCGGCAGATGCAGCAGAGATTTCATAGGACAGAGATGCACAATGACCATGGCATTTCATAGTCAGGTGTGTTTTGGTGAGTTTGGAAGAGCATTTTTAGCAACGTGATGAAGATGGGTGCTGGCTCTTAGGAGCTAACAGGGTAGACTGGGTACACTTTTGAAAATCTGTGCTTTTGTTGGATGAGAAATGAGCATTTTTATGTTGTGGGAAATGATGGGAATGGGGTTGGAGTAGAGGAGAGAGGAAAGATGATCATTTAAAGATGTTTTTGAGAATGAAGTGGACAGAAGTAGAACTGTTGTCAGGACGGGTGGAGACATCCCCATTTCTGAGATTTGGTGTTGGTGGATAAGGGGGTGTGCGCCCAACAATGGGCTGGTTTGTGTGGAAAAGCAAAATTGATAGAAGTCAATGTTGGGGTTTCTTGATGAAGCAGAAGGAAAGTGGTGTACTGAGGAGAATCAAGTACTTTCCAGCCTTTCCTTCGTTTGATATTTTTGTTTTTGCTGGCTTTCCTTCTACTATCCACCTCATGTACTGTGATATTTGTTCATCTTCACATCACCATAAAGAATTTAACCTAATGTTTGCTGTGGAGGCCTTCCTGAGAATACCTACCATATAATAATGTGACTCCACAAGTTTCCACTTTCTCTAGTAGACAAGGAACTGAAAGAAAAAATGTCAGTGCTTATTTACATGTTTAACATCCTTGGTCTATACTGGGTACTTTCTAAAACAAGAAAGTTGTGTTTTTTTTTAATCTCTGTAATCCTTTGGATAAGGAATTGTCTTCTCAAATACCTCATGTATTTGAAACTGCGTGCTGTTGGGGAGCAGGGCCTGGCTGGAAGGGTGAAGAAAGATACTTGGGTTTGACATGAAAGGATTGTATTAGCCTGTTGAGACTGGGAGGTGCCCAAGGCAGAGCTTTCAGGTGCGTGTGATGTTGGCCTTTGGGCCAGGAAGTGAGGTAGGGGCACCTATCCTGGGTGGAGAGTTCACTAGCAATTTCAAGTAAGTACAGGAAGGTAGAAGAAATGTTGTTACTCCTTTTTCTGGGGGAAAGGTCTGGCCTTTGCCTACGTCTCCAGAAATCAGCTAGCTCCTTATTTATCTGGGCTCCTGCCTTACATGGCTCCCACCTTACCGGGCTTTACCTGTGGTGCTGTGAGGACCTCCCTAGCCCCAGCCATGTGCTTCCATTAATACTGGCTTGCATGAATGGACTGTGTGAGACTTTCTGAAACTGTAACCTTAATAAATCTTACCTTCCTTAAGTTGTGGATGTTGGGTATTGAATCACAGCAATGAAAAAGTAACTGAGACAATCTCTTTGCTTTGTTTTATCTTAAGTGGTTTTATAATTGACATATTCAGAGTGCAAGGTGAAGTAGAAGTAGAATATCAGCGTGCATTTTAAAAATATTTCAGTCTTGGATTCTTACACCGATTCACTATTCTCTTTCTTCAGTTCTGGGCATTTCATAAACAGACCACTGTGCCCTTGCCAGGACATGATGCGTTGCCTGGGCTGAAGTGTCATTTTAATAACATGGAAAAAGGAGACCCAGAGTTCAAGTCTGTGTCCTATGGATCTGCAAGTAGGCCTGCAGGAAGCTGCTTGGCCAAGGAGGCAGTGCCCCCACAACTCTTCAGTTTGATGGGGAAAGACCCAATTCTCTAAAAGGCCACTCTATTTCTGCGACTCACTAGAGCAGGAGAGGGTAAGACACAGTGCTGGCTTTTGTGCAAGTACAGGTGATGACCATCAACTCCCTACTTCACCATTTCTGCCTTTATTATCAGGGAAATGTGGTGGGGGGAGGCTTGTGTGGGCAGTCCACAGTGACTCAGAAATTCCAGGTTAGAAATGGATATGATTCACAGTCATGAAGAGACTTAAGAAGGAAGGCCCTTTGCTTTGCTGTGATGCTGTGTCGGGCCTTTAGCACCCGCTCTGGGCTTGGAAAGAGTTACAGGACAGAAGGTTTTCTTTATCTTTACGGTACTTATTTTAGGTCCTCACTGAAAGGAGCTTCCCAAAGATGTAGAGGAAGACTGGAAATCAAGTGGAGTCTTCCTAACTCTAATACTTGGCTCGTGTATTTTCTTTTCTGATTTATCTTCTGCCGTAATTCAGAAGACCATGACGTTCAGCAGGGAGCCTGAAGAAGGTTCCCCAGAAGCTGGTGCCTGTCCTCATGTTTGGTGCATGTGCTGTCTCAGCATGTTATGTATTACATCATTAGTCCTGGATTAAAAAAAAAAAGTCTAAAGAAAAAGACACACTACTACCTCCTCAAAATTTTAGTAATAATTCTAATTTAAAGAGTAGCCACTATGAACCAGGTAATATGCTAAGCATTGTATACACACTTGATTTCTGCAATAACTCTTAACAAGTCAGGTGTTGCTGTTCCCATTTACCATAAATGTAGATGGATGTGTGACGTGCCTAGCGTCACAGTATTAGTAAGCAAAGTCATGACTCACCTCAGGTTTATCTAGTGCTAACGTCCAAGGTTTTGTTTTTCTACTTTCTGAACCCAGTGAACAACAGTTGGGTGTTCAGATGACAAGGGGTCATTTTCTTTCTAAGCTCTCTATTTCTCACACTTACATATTGGTAAATATTTGGAAGAAGGAAGGAAAAAAAGAGAGAATCATGGTTTGACTTGCACATCAATTTCTCAGAGCCTCATTGATCACACTGTGCTGGGGATCTCTCATCTAAAACCCATTTATTCTCTTACCCAGTGTGATAGACCTCTAAATTTGCAATCAAGGATAGACATCTCCGTGCCTTTGCAACAGTTTCACTAAAAATATGGAATATGAGCAGAGGAGTGAGAAGTGATAAAAAAAAGGCTGAAGTGGAAGAGGAGCTAATGCTCTTTCACATCAGCCAATTTTTATTTTCCTTTATAGAATTGTCCATTAGCTGCCAAAGTATCTGCTAAGCGTAACAGCTGTGTTCCTCTTGAATATATGCAGAGGAATTTGAGAAGTCTTTGAAATGAACCGAAAGAGTTGCTTTGAAAGTGCTGATAAAGTGAAGTGTTTGAGGTTTTATTGAAGTTAAGCACATCCTGGAGCTGATGAAGATTCCAAAGATCTTCAGGCTGTTGAGGACCAGGACCAGGACGGTTAGTTTTATTCTAGAACAAACACATTGTTCTTCTTGTTGCTGCCACTGCTACTAATGAAGAGGTTGGGCACCTGACTAAGCACAAGGACAATCAGACCATGAGAACACCTGGGTTCTGTGTGTGCATCTATCTCTCATTCATAACACAAGACCTGGGGTATATTGTCGAAACTCACTATATCTCGGTTTCGCACTAGAAAAACTATTTTCAAAGACATATTACGAGCAGTCTAATACATACAGTATAGTTGTCATGGGACCTGGCATGTCAGTAGCCCCCTGCAGAGATTTGGTGTATATTACAAATAAGATGTCACACTGTAGAAATGTAATTTGTTTAACTAAAACTAACATGGAAGTTTATTCTCTTCCCCACAGGAGAGTTCTATAAGGAGACTCTTCTGATGCGACAAAGTTGTATGATCCATGATTTAAAATTTCACTTTGATGCCAGGCCAAGTGACACAAACCGATTAATAGTAAGATTGGGCAGGGAAGGCAGGAAAATTGCAAGTTCAAATCCTACCTGGGCAATTCAGCAACATACTGAGCCCTTGTCTCAAACAATACAAAAACACAGGGGATAGAGTTCAGAACAAAGAGCACATGCTCCGTACCCATCAGAGAAAAAAATTTCTCTAAGCATCACATTTCTTTCAGAATTTTGAGAGCTTTTTTTCTCATAACTTCTGCACCTCACAAGACTCAGAAGACACTTCCTCCTTGAAAATACTCCAATAACATCAGATTGTGGGAGCAGTTTGAGTTATGATACAAGCTGAGGCGAGGCTTCCATTCCACTTAGATTTTACTAGAGGCTGTTGTCAAAAGGAAGTAAGTGAGCAAATGTTGCCTGTTTCCATGCTGTACAATACTAAGTCAATATTCACATATGGCTATTGATCAGGAGAAGTATGGCTAGTCTGAATCTACATCTAATAGTTGTGTAAAGACAAACAGAATTTTAGTGACCCAGTATTAAAAAGAATAAAGTTACTCAATAATTTTATGTGTTGATGACACTTAGAAAGGATAGTATTTTGGATTTAATGTGTTACATAAAATACATTACTAAAAATAATTTTATCTGTCTCCATTTTATGAGACTGACATGCTACGTACTGGTCTAACACGGCTCCTTATTTTTCTGTCTTTTTAAAGAGTGGCTATCAGAGCATTTTGAGTTCATATTACCTTTTTTCCCTCCATTTTATTGATATGTATAAGCCCAAAATTTAAGGTTTACAATGAAGTTGAGCTTTCTGTGCCCGTACGTATCTTGTCAAGGTGACAAGGACTTTCCCACTCTCCTTTTTTGTACCTGTCCCTACCTACCCCTCCCTGCCTCCCCACCCTACTCCCCTGTTTCACTTTGTTTTTCATTTTAAGTTCTGTGAGAGTTGTGATCTGGGACTCTCACATCAGAGAGACCATTCGATGTTTCACCTTCTGCTTCTGACTCACTTCACTGAGCACGTTACCTTTATTTTGAGTAACATCAAAGTAGATAACCAACCCATTTTCTTTTCATTTTTTGTCCCATTCTTTCCTCCCTTCCCTTCTTTCTTCTTCCTTATTGATTTTTAGACAACTCCTTTTTTCTTCCAAACCTGTCATATTCCACTAGATGATGGCCAACAGAAAACTTTCTACCCAAATTCCTGTTCTTGACTAGTATCCAGTTCAAGACCAAGGTCAAGAGCATGTCATAATCAACGATCTTATAGGAGATGCCCGTGAAAGACAAACACAGCACTAAAGGAAGGCCCTGTTCACTGCCCGCAAGCCTGCTTCTTACTCTTCCAATCCTTGTCTGAATTGTCACAGTCTAATACAACAACAATATCTTTGCTTTTGTAAAACAGAGAATGATCATAAAAGTCCATGATAATCATTTAAACAGTTGAACATTTAAGTGAACGGCATGCCCCAGTCCGGCCAGACATGCACAAGATACTTTATATGATTTATACTATTGCCCCACCTCATTATGTGATATCAGTAAAACTATTGTGAACTAGATAATGTTTACGCATGAGGAATCTGAGATTTGGAAATATTAAATTACGTTTCTGAAGTCACATAACTAATTTTGTTGAAGTTGTTGTAAATTAAGTTGTATCTCTCTTCATGCCCACCTCTCAACCTATTGTGTGTTTGGGTGAAGTATTGTGTTTTTATTCTTAATCTTGAAATATTCAGGACATTTGGCACACACCGTGGGTGGGCCAAATACCTTAATTCTGCTTCTCTATTCTAACTCTTCTCTACTTCCCAAGTGACTATACTCACTCTTCTTTTTAAACCCTCTAGAAAGATTTTGTGAGAAGTTTTTCATTTTCAGTTCTTGACTTCTTCAATGAACCAAAGATTCTGAAGACTTAAAACACGGTAAAATACATTATATAATTTTTTTCTGATTTATGTAGGAGGGAGATGCTTCCAACGAGGGCCATGGAGGTGCTCAGTACCTTCTTGTCATGTAACTTCTCATGCTGAAAAAGCAGAGAAAACACTACATCTTGGATGGTTTATGTGGGTGTGGTTATATGCAGTGGTTTCTGAGCATGCCTGACTTCAAGAAGACCAAACTCTAAAGTTTGCAGGGATCGAAATCCGAAGTTTAACAACTTGCACATTGAAAGCGGTGTGGTGCTCTCATGGCAAATGACTTTAATAACAGTGCCTATGCCTGGGGTCATACGAGTGGAGCAGATGATTCATGTGAAGCACTTAGTCCAATGGGGGACATGATATATATTCAATAAGTATTAACTTTTAATCTCTGATTTTTCATGCTTTGATACAGGCTGTAACCACTCTAAAAGACTGTCTTGCTGTTCATTCTCAATCTACGTGCTTGCTACGATTTGGTTGTAAACTGGGTAAATCAGTTATATTTTGATAAGAAAGGTGTTAAGGTACCTGTGGTCCCCAAAGCATGCAAAGCCTGTCTGTCCTGGCATCCCAGTGAGCAGGTGGAAATACAGAGATACTACTGAGCCTTCTTCCCAGACAATAGAGAGAGCTGTCAGGTGCAGCTCCAGGTAGGCTGCTAAACTGGAGACAGAGTTGCTGTTGTTCTGTCATGTAAGCAGGGCTCTTTTTTCCTGCCTCCAGTATTCTTGAGTCTTTGCTGAGAAGAAATGGAAAGGGATTTGGAGCCTGGGATAGCTGGTTTCTAATTTTACTTCAAAGGTGATGATTGATGATTTCGCTGCACAATTTCACCATAATCGTGTTCATTTAGTATACCTGACTAAAATAAACACATATTGTGGCATGCAATGCATCCCTGATGTATATAAAATCAGAGTTATTATTCCATCATGGGTTCTAGTGCTAATAAATGAGCTACTCGAGCTTTGCTCAGGTTGTTTCCAGCATTGCTAGAGTGCCTTGATGGAGTTACAGTATTATCCGTATTCAGTTGGGGGCATATGATTCCTTTTATGTAATATAATACCACATAACGTAATGAGTATCATTAATAAAGTGACAAAATAAAACTTGAATTACCACTTCAGGATGTGCTTTGTTCAACCAGTAATACACTTTTTTTGTCCTTTGTAGTTTCTCTCCTTTGAATTCATGGCTTACTGCATTCAAACTGTGATATTAACACACCAACCAAGTGCACCCTGTTGTGTCATAAAGCCATGGTACTGCGATGTCAAAGGGGAAAAAAACAAACATTATTCTAAAACAGAAACTGGAGAGTGCTACTGCGATGATTTAAAAGAAGATATGGTTCTCCAGAACAAGCTAAGTTATTTACCACCCAAAAGCAACATTTCTGTTTTTTTTTTTTTTTAATTTGGAAATGTAGATGTTCTTTACACTAAATTTTTTATCTATATTTGAAAAATAGGGTCAAATGACAAAGTGATAGTAAATGAGTACTGGCTAAGTTTAGGTTTAAGAGACAAGAAGGAATGAACAACATGGTAGGTGTATCAAAGCAAACAACCATGACAACAACGGAATACGTCCATTCTCTTTTGCTTGGTTTCGCTTGATGCTGCCTGTTGATTAGTTCAAGGGTTTTTAAAATAATAATTTTGGGGTTTTTCCCTAGATAGTTCAATCATGCCCAATGCATTCAGGCTTAAGATGTTTGATTGTGGTGATAAGGATGTCAGGTACAAAGGGAAGGTTTCTTGCAGGTAAGTAGTGTGAGCATAGACTTCCAGGAGATAGTGACATATTCAGAGGCCACTCAAAATCTTAGGACTGTGTCTCTAACTCTGGAGACCAGGAAGCGTGTATGTTCATGCAAGGCAGTGATAAAAAGATCTGAGATTTCTCAGGTCCAGCATCAGGAAGAATTATTATATAAGTAAGCATGATTTCATTTAAGAGGTTTCCTGCAGAAAGACCAGAAATGAGCAAAAAGCCCAAATAGTTACAAGAGAAAGCATCTAATCTCTATGTCTGAAATTGTATTTTCGTGAACTTTCTAGTCCATATATCAAATGCAAAAGTTATGCAACAGTCATTCTGGTTACCTCTGGCTTATTTATTTTTCAAGTTTTGCGTAGAGTAGTTTGCAGTTACTATATGATCAAGCATGACTTGGAGAAATAATATGAATGTGACAATGGAAAAGTTTGAATAAACGAATGAGTTACTGCAACTCATCTGAGATACATAGATTAACTCCATGTCAAGAATTAGCGGCAGTTATTGCTTTAAAGATTTTCTGGCATTAATTTTGTATGATTAGATTTGTTTGTCACTAATATCGTTAGGCTTTCTCAAAGACTTTTCACAATACAGGCAAGATACAATATTGGAAAGAAGCTATATGTCACGATGTATCTTTGGATATTTGGTGCTTATTCACTGAGAAGGGAAACTTAATGCAAATGTAGTACTAGTGTTATTCTTGACCATGAAAGTTGACCTTCAAGAAATAGAAATCTCCAAGTATTTAAATTCACTTAATAACATTCTCCTAACACCTTCAGGCCTGGGTGATATGTAAATCAGAGAGAGAGAGAGAGAGAGAGAGAGAGTGTGAGAGAGAGAGAGAGAGAGAGAGAGAAATGATTACTATGAAATTTACCATTAGAAAGACATCTATAGATTAGCTGACTTCTGTCTTTCTCTCCTGAGACTCTAGTAATCGCTCACCTGAATTCGTCTGTGGTAACATATCTTTAAGTTGGCTGACTGCTGTTATCATGTCGCTCTGGAATATGATTTTCCCTGAATTATAACAACTGGCCTAAATAAGAAATCAAACCTCATATTTGTTCTCCTAGCACCATATGCCAACTACACCAAATAAATTTCAAGTTTACTGCTATGTGATTCATGTGATAAGAGGTCTGGAAAATCCTACCACAGAGCTTTTGATTTTAAAACAATATATATATTTTAAATGTTATACAAAGGCACTTTGTATACCTTTAATCACTGCTTTTCCCTTTAGAAAATGTATCTGTAAGCATTCTTAAGCTTTAGGGTTGACCAGTCTTGTAAATTTCAGATTGCATAGCAGGATCATATACAAGCCAAATCTTCTGTGTTGAGTTTGAGTTCGTATTCTGATCCTGTAGCCAGTTGGTGTCCAATATGTTAAGCCTCATTCACTTTTGCTCATATTTCACCTGAAAAATGACCTCATGATTGTCTTCTTGATATAATGGTTGGCTATTATAAAAAAAAAAACACATTAGGATCTGGGGGTTCAGCTCAGAGACTGAAGCCCTTCCCTAGCAAGCAGAAGGCCCCAGGTTGGATTCCCAAGCACCAGAGAACGGGGCATGGTGGCTCACACCTGAAATCCCAGCACTCAGGGGACTAAGGCAGAGAGAATGCCATGAGTCAAGGCCAGCCTGGACTACATAGTGAGTTCAGGATTGCTCTGGCCTGCAAAGAGAGTCCCTACCTCAAAAAATAAAATACAACAATAAAAAATAAAATAAAAATTAGAACTCATTATACAAAGCACAGAGAATCAGATGTAAATTGGGGTTGTTATTATTATTATTATTGCAGTAAAGCTTGTCTTGTATAGGAAAGTAGGATTTTTTTCTTGGCTACCCTATCATTCATCTGTGGATTAAAAGAAATTCTAATTTTGTACAACAATTCATCAGCTTCCATAAATAAAACATAAAAATACAAAAATGATGCAAAGTTACTACAGTACATCTCTGTGCAGTGTGGTGTGCTGAAATGAAGAGTGTCCTCCCCACTTCTCACTGTACTCCCTGGAACCCCTGGACCTCAGATTGAGACCAAACGTCCAAAAATGTCAGAATATATTCTTATGGTCTGTCTTAGTTACTGTTTCGTTGCTGTGACTCAATACCCGACACCCACAAACTCAGGAAAGGAAAGGTTTTTTTTAACTCACAGTCTCGAAGGTCACAGTCCATTCAGGGGTGGCCAGCAACAATCGAAGTACATGGCAGAGAGAGAAGTGGAGGCAGCTTCCCCGGACCAACAGGAAGACAAGCTGAGGCTAGTTGAGACTAGTCCCAGTCCTCCAGGAAGGCAGGTGCAGCTTATATAGCCTTTCAGGTCTCCGCCCAGTGACCAGTCCCTCCTGCATCCAGGTGTGGTCACTACACACCATTAATCTTAACTGCAATCCACCCTTCCAGACCAGACCCCAATCCACCAACATCACATGGTTCCATTAAAATGCATGAGACTTTTGGGGGACACTCCAGATCCTAACCACAACATGGTCCAAAAAAAAATCCTCTTTAGATGGAGAATAATCATATATCAAGACTTTGTTGTAGAAAAGGCAAATTGCTAAGTGAGTTATGATCAAATCTGGTCCTGAAAACTTTATCCTTCAGGAGTTCTCTGGGAATTCTGAGTCATTTGGAAGTGGATAGCGGTCTTAAAGATATTGTCAGTTGAGAGCGAACTCTCCAGATTTACTCTTCACAACTTGTTCCAGTGTAAGATAAACTGATTAATTCTGAAGATGCTAGAAGTACTGGGAAAAGAGCGAAATAATATCCTTCATTTCATGCCACACAAAGGCAGCAGAGCACCCTGAACCTACTCAGCCTTTGTTTTCTTTCTTCCTTTCTTTTCTAAATTTTAGTAAATGGGCTGCTAAATCCCAAATCGTTAATTGGTAAGATCAAAAGAATTTTGTTTACTCTCAAAGAAAATCACTGTGGTGCTTTTAAAAAATTATTAGCACAAATAAATAAACACCCAGTGTTCAGACTAAAATAGTATATTTAGTTGAGTCAACTGAAGAAAACATTTTTTGTAACAATCTTCATGCAGCAAAGGATTTTAAGGTGGTATTTTTTTTCAGTTTTCAAAGATTATATGCAATTTTTTTTTCCTGGTACAGTCACACATATGGAGTTAAAAGGCATCTTGACTGAGTAACTGTTCTATTGTATTGAAGTTGTATGTTCAGAGGAACATTCATATGTCTGTGTATGTGTTAAGATGTGTTAGGATGGATGTGGATGTAGTAAAAGAGACCACACAGAACCACCAGAGATCCTTCAGTGACAGCTGAGAGACATTTGGTTGTTTGGGAAGAAGGTAAGAAATGTAGATGAACGAGTCACTGGCTTTATAGGAAGAATTGTTTCTATGGAGCACTATACTGTACCAGATTCAGGCCTGTCTTTTCCCAACCTGGTATGCTCCACGCTAAACCTTTTTCCAAGGCAGTTCTGAGGTGAGTATTTGCAATCTGTGGATAGGGGAAGTGATAATGATGTATATAGATGTGCGGGTATAGATTCTTCATTCTACTGTTTGTGTCTACGTTTGTGCTTAGGGGATGACTGTTACATTAATGTCATTGATAGCAAGCGTTCACAATCCTCTTTAAAAGTTTCAGAATTCTTTGTTCAGCTTGAAAAAAAAAACAATTTCTTTTGGTTGAAAAACAAAATGTCAGTTAAAACACTAAGTCCATTTTGTTTTTGCTTTATGAGACTGTTTTTATAGTAATATAAATGTACTTGTGGCATAAGGACTGATTCTGAAAATTGAAGAAAAGAAGAAACTGTAATATTCCGTAATGAAAAGTTGGATTGCATGAATAATTTAAGCAAGTAAAATCTAAAGAATGTTGTGATGTTTAACTATGGATTTAGCCAAAGTTGGCCAGGCTCTATGGGTTCAACTTCATACAGGGAATTTGCCAGTGATCTTGCATTTGGCGGATTCCTGGACACATGGAATTGGGAGGAGGTCATTGTTGGCATTCTTTCAATATACGTGCCTATTATTCACATGTACAAGATGAGTAGAATGCCTCGAGTAGAGAGGGTAGCTAGGTGTTTTTCTTTATGCCCTTCTCAACTCCATTCTCCATCTCTTTCCTTCTTTGTGCCACTTGAACTCCGAGTGATGCTCTCTTCCCCCTTCCTTGGAGAAGCTCTCACCACTGAAATCCATGTCTCTAGCAGAAAAGGTTCAATACCTTTAGGCCGTAATTTAAAATATGTGTAAAGCACACATAGGGAATGATAATTGAGTTTTCCGTAACAGATTAGATAAGTAAAAATTTCAGTATGAATCGTTAGCTTTGATATTTTTCGCCACTATTTCCTTAGATATGTTTTTAAAGACTTCCTATTATTTGGTAGAATAAATATGACTCTTTTAGTTGTTGGCAGGTGTAAAGTAACTCAATAACTCTAAAGTAGCCATTTATTAGAGGTATTTCAAGTGACTGGAACTAAGGTAAGCAACAGAGTTCAGTGGGTGGTGGGAGGACTCTAGTAAGGCTACAGGCAGAGATTCGTAGGTTGTAGAATAAACTTGAACTCTCTCTGCTGAGTTAGTTTTTGAGGATTTCCAGGTAGGTCGCCATTGAGCTGCATATGAAAGAAAGAGAGCTGTGGTTTTTTTGTATCGTGTATTACAGGCGTGTGCATACCGTGTTTGGTACCATACAGGTAGTCAATAAATCACTGTTGACGGAACGGATGGGAAAACAAACATGTGGGACAGCCTGCAGAATGCAAATTTTCTGTACTAATTGTATTCAGTCACTATTGAAGGAAAAGACCATAAATTTAATTGCATTTCTTGCATTCCCTTTTCCCTGTGCTCCTCCCCTCCTCCTCCTTGCTAAGATTTTTTTTTTTTTGCTGGTACACGCATTGTGCTTTATTTTTTCCCCATTTTATTGATATGTATAAATGCAAAATTTATGGTTTACAATGAAGTTGAGGATTTTGTGCACTTACGTATCTTGTCAAGGTGACAAGGACTTTCCCTCTCTCCTTTTGTCCCTCCCTTTTCCCATCCCTCCCTCCCTCCCCTCTCTACCCTCCTGTTTCACTTCGTTTTTCGTTTTAAGTTTCTTTTCTGTATGCTGTGATCAAATTTGAGATGTTATTTGCAAGTAGGCACATTATTAGTACAAATAACAATTTGAGGAGGGGACAGACAGTTTTCTAGTTGGTTCCCATAATCCAGTATGCATCCTTGAAGGAAAAATGGAACCCAAAACAGAAATATAATAACATATCATACACAAAGTTACTAATACACAGGGTTCTATCTCATGTGAAACCTCAGCTCTGGTGCTTGTTTTTACTTTAAAAATATTATGATATATATAGTAACTTTCATGTTTTCACAATGAATGGATAGAAGCTTTAACCTTATCTTAAATGTGCATCTATGAAATATATGAATTATGTGCTCATTTTTATTAATAAAAACTTAAATTTTACTGATACTTTTAACAGTCATTCCTCTCTGTTTGCCTACCAGCCCCAAGCAATTCCCACAATTTTATCTAGATGTTAAGACATAACTCTGATCTCATTGTGGGGATTCTAGATTCCTCCTACCCCTTCAATAACAGTTTCTTTGTAAGAAATCAAAGAGCAATATTTTGTTCAATTTATCCTGTTTAAATTTTAACAGTGGTTGATGCATACATACAAGTGAAAATACAATCTCATTTAGGATTTAGGACTTTTTTCGTTATTTGTTTGTGAAAAAAATCATAGAATGGTAGACAGAATAATCAAGCCATATTTAGATTTTGTGGATAGTAAGCATTATCATTTCATATCTTATGGCCTCATTCACAGCTAGTAAGATTTTTCAAGAAATTTCTTCTCCATAAAAAGCTTCCACATTGGGAAATTACTCTTGAAATCAGGAAAGCTTCCAAATTCGTGAGAATTTATAATGATGGCTTTCAGACAGCAGGATACTGTTGGCGAGCGCAGAGAGTGTGTTGCAAATTAATCAAAGAAAAAACTATAAGGAATGGAACTGCAGGTTAATTAAATACAAACTGAGAAAGGAGTGATGCTGTGGCTATTGGTGAAGAGATAGAGTGGATGATACCAGGGGTAAAAAGGTAAGAAAAGCTAATGGTTTTGATTGCTAGGAAATAATTTCATGAGGTAGCCAGAAGTTAATACAGGATTTTTGAAATTAATAAGAGCATATGAAATTAAGAGAAATATATCACTGAATGGAAAGCCAGTTTTGCATCCTGTAATCACACCATTCAATTATATATCTATGTGTTTTTCATCCACCTGTATATATCTGTAGATATCCGTACATATTCATGTACAACCAAATTGTTAAATTGTAAAACTCTTCAGTGCCTAGCAATGGGTTTGATCTCCCATGTTGCTATGCAAGTAACTTCGGAGATCCCCAATTTTTATGCAATGTAAGTTATATTTTACTACAGATTTCAGCTAAGAATGGATTACATGAGAAAACCAGAGAATATGAATGGCTATACATAGCGTGCTAGTAACCAGAACTAGGGAACACTCAAGGTAAAATTTCAGGGCCAAAAAATACGATGAGACTCTACTTAAAGGGACTATAAATGCAAAATAATCGTTGTATCCATTTCTGGAGACAGATTCCCAAAAAAATAAGGTTCAATATGGAGATATGTTTATCTTGAAAAAATACAAAACCTATGAAAGCAAGAATAAAACATTTAAAGGATCACAAAGCAAGCAAGTGTATTATCTTTGTTGATGTTTTTCACAGTTGTAGAAACTCAAGAAAAGGCTTACCTCAGAGTTCTAGGGTTATACTTTTCAACAAATAAGAAAAGATCATTAAGTAATAAGGTAGAACTAAAATTGTTGGAAAGAAGCAATAGGTTGGTAATATCCTCCAGGCAATAAAGCAGGAATCTTCTAAAAGATCCCATTGCCCAAGGATAATATATGCATCTGCAGGATGTGACAATTCCTCCTCAGGAGAGAGCTTCTGCGCTAGGCTGAATTATCACAGTTGGTGCGTGGTGCAAGGGAAGGAATGCCTTCAATCTTTATTAGACTGTGTTTAATTAACATTTTGATTTTCATTTTCCTTATCTGCAAAATGGAACACTACGAGGACTAGCCCAGTTTACAATTTCAGCGAGTTCAGTACCATGCATTTAGATCAAGACCAGGTCTCACATGAGAAAGTCAGCTAACCACTGTTTAATACTCCCTCCTCCAGAAATTTCTGAAAAGGTATGTAGAGATGATTGTAGGTGCAATGAAAGTGTTCATATTTAGCCATTGTTGTTACCAATACACTTAAAAAGTATTTACAATGTAACAAAGATATCATGTTTATTGGCTCAGAGTGAACATTCTACAAACTTTCAGATCCACACGCTGACTGTAAGACTAAAATGTTAACAGCTTAGTACCTTCATCTGCAAGTTGAGAAAGATTATCATTTCTACCATGAATATTGGCTGGAAGTAGTGGTATGATAACAACGCAAACATCCTTAGACCAGCACTTAACACACAATAAGGCACAATATATGCCACCTTATTCTGTTTATTTTGCAATGTACCCAAGGCCAGGTGAAGTAAAACCAAGAAAGGGCACAGCATCAAAGGTGAATTGTTCTCCACCAACGTCTCAGATAAGCAGCTCATAACTAGAATATACAGGGAGCTGAAGAAAAGTAAGCCCACCAAACTAAAGGATCCTATTGAAAAGTGGGCAAATGAAATGAAGAGGCAGTTCACACATAAAGAAGTACAAAAGGCCAATAGATACATGAAAAGATGTTCAACATCTCTAGCCATAAGAGAAATGCAAATCAAAACAACACTGAGAAACCATGTCACTCCAGAGAGAATAGCCTATTTCAACAAGTCAAATAGCAATCAGTGCTGGCCGGGCTGTGGGGAGAAAGGAACCCTCCTGCACTGCTGGTGGCAATGAAAATTTGTACAACCACTCTGGAAAGCAGTATGGAGAGCTCTCAGAAGACTAGAAATATATGTCCCCTCTGATCCGGTGACACCCCTCCAGGGAATATTTCCAAAAGAGGTCAAAACAACACACAACAGAGATATATGTATACCCACGTTCATAGCAGCACAACTAACAATAGCTAAAATATGGAAGTCACCAACAGACCAGTGGATACACAAATTGTGGTATTTATACACAGTGGAATACTATGCATCTATAAAGTCCAACAGTGTGGAGGCTTTTGCAGGCAAATGGAAGAAACTTGAGAACATCATGCTTAGTGAAGTGAGTCAGAAGCAGAAGGTGAAACATCGAATGGTCTCTCTGATATGAGAGACCCAGATCGCAACTGTTATGGAACTTAAAATGAAAAACAGAGTGAAACAGGAGGGTAGGGCAGGGAGGGAGTGAGGGGTGGGTCGGGGGCGGGACAAAAGGATAGTGGGAAAGTCCTTGTCACCTTGACAAGATCGTGTGTACACAAAATGCCCAACTCCTTTATAAATCTTAAATTTTGCAAGTATATGTATCAATAAAATGGAGGGAAAAAAGGTGAATGGGAGGCAGAGGAGTTCGCAGTTCTGTGAGAAAGCTGCACATGTGCTTAAATTATGGAGGACATCGGTCTGTGTAGTTGCCCAAAAGTGGTGTTCAGAGTAGAATTTGGGAAAGTGCTGAATATGAGAATAGCCACAGTTAAGACTCCAAAATGGGCCTGTGGTGCTAAGATAAGGACAAGCTGGCTCTCAAGGCCCCGCTGTCTAAGTGAGCAGGAGGAGAGGAAAGTAGCCAGATGGAAGAAGGAGGGCCTTGGACATGTGTTCTAGCCACATGATTGATGGTCAGGCATTCTGGATATAAGGCGTTTTATTTTTAAATCTTTGCTTTAGGTTCTCACTTGTGAATATACACATTTCTCCCTGAAAAAAAAAACCTGATTCAATAATATGAATAGTCTCTCGCCCTGCATTTTCATTATGGAAGTCTCAAATAAAAAGTTTTAGAAGATGCTAGCCTCAAAGACTGAGAGGTGATCGGCATGTTAAACAATACATATCCAATATTCAGCAAAAGATGCATAATTTTGCCAGTGGAAAATGTTAGATATAAATAGTTACTAGACTCTTGCCAGAAAAATGCTCCTTTGGCATGAGAAATAATCAAGTAAAACTCTTGAAAGATGAATTACACTCTTGATTTGCATAACTTGGATTCAATACATTTACACAATATTTGCATTGGAAACAGATCTAAAGCCAACCAATGGAAAGAATGCATGATTTTACCAACATGCTTATACATTAATAACATTACTTGGCAATCTGATGTTTCAAGACCCAGGGTGAATTACTTATTAAAAACCCATATACAGCTATCTGTCTTTATCTTTCGTTCTGTATGAGCCATAATGGCTCTGATTGTTTTCAAAATTATATTTGGACAGGATATGACTGTTACATGAGACCTCTCAAACCAATATCATTTCCCTCACTCATAAAATACATTATACTGCTGTGTGCATTGAGCCAAATCATTAATGAAGGAAGCATAACCTAACCTTTGTGCCTCTGGTTTGACCAGCAGTTATGCTGTAGCAAGCTAACATCGTAGAAATTGTTTAAAAAGTGGAGCTAACATGATTATGAATATTTATGGTAGATTCACATATTTTTTAAATTTTTTTCTGCCATCTGAACCATTTCATTATTCTTAACTGGTTTCTGAAAGGCTTAACTTTAAGTTAGAAAACCAGTATTTGAGTCTTACATTATTTGTGAAATCAAGTAACAGTATTCCTGGACCACATCCCCTCTCTGTATTTATTTAGACATGCGGTAGCTACAAAAACTAGTTATAATCTGTGAAGTGTGTGAAGTTGGAAGAACATTAATGCAGTTTTCACCTTTTTTCAGCTTTGAAACAATATTTGGAACGCAACCATTGACTTACTATTATTAGTGCTATCTTAAAGGACTGCTGAACTTTCAATTTTAGCTTTGAAACCAACTCAGAAGAAATGCCTCATCTGTAGATTTAGTCACATTTTCTGGACAAGATAAGTTTAGACATCTCCACTGAATTATTTACTAGAATTTTGACATATGCATAGAATGAAATTATTCATATTTAATATGAAAAAAAATAATAAATGACCACAAGATAAAGACCAAATACAGTTCAACTTAGCCACTTTTTACTATTTTCCAAAAGAAATCTTAAAATTGGAATTAAATCTGAATTCTGCCCACAGAAGTGAAAGAATTACTTATTATTATTATTGTTATTATTTATGGCATTATTATTATTATTCATGGAATGAGCCTGATTAGGAAGGTGGGAAGGTGGGAATATCTATGAATTTAGAAAGTTCCAAAAGACACTTGGGGTGGGGGTTGGCACAAGAGCCTCTGCAATGTAGAAGTCTCCCAGTCTCTCTCTCTCTCTCTCTCTCTCTCTCTCTCTCTCTCTCTCTCTCTCTATCTCTCTTCTCTCTCTTCTTTGAACTGCAGTTTGGAAATTAAGTGTAGGTGTGGATGGAATTGCATTCAGGTTATTGGAGTCTACTTAGCGTTTCCCCTCATTTATGATACCTACATGTTTCTTTGCCATTTGACTTGGCTATCCTTGACTTAGTGATCAGAGAACAAAGAAATCCATGAAGAAAGCAGATCTCAAAGCATTGTAGTATATTTGATTGTTGATTCTTTTATTCAGAAAACAAGGAAATCAATGCCAGCAGATATTTTGATGGTGAGAAAATGACTTTGCTTCAGTAAGATATATTCCATAGAAATTTCTACAATGCTATTCTAGAACAAAGTACTATTTAACATAATCCTGAATAAATTAAGCTGCGGTGTTTGTCATTTTTCCAGTTACCATTTTATATTTCCTATGTCATTCTCTGTAATTGAAATTGCTTGAAAGTATACAAATGTGTCCTTAGTAATGCAACAGATATTTGCAGGGTCCTTACCAACGTTTGCAAATGGGATCCTGATTTTCAGAGCCCACTCAGGAAACATTCGAACATCCGTCAAACAAAATTATGGAATTTAGACTCAATCGAAGGTGATTCGTGGACAAATAGCATATGAGTGCAGCCCTCTCTCCTGCTGGATGAATTCCTGCAATTCTAAAGCCAGGATTCATGAGGAATAAGGAAAGAGACCTGCACTAAGCAATGATTCTGTCATAAGAGATGTTCGTGTAACATTTCCAGCAGTGACTCCCATCTTTGGAACAAACATAAGCATTACTATCCATAACTGTTTTTGGAAGCAAAGTCCTAGCTGGGAAAGGAAAGGAGCAAAAATAGGGAGGTTGATTTCCCCTTTCCACTGTTTTGCATTGCTTCTTTGGACTCCTCAGCACTCTCTATTTAAGAAGGATATCCTGGCAGATCATAACATCAAATAGTATCTAATCATGCTTCAGCCCGGTAGCAATTTCTCAGCCACGTTGATTTTCAGGTGAGCAATGAAAGTGTTTAAGGATATTTTTATGCTAAAAGGTTTTAGGGGTAAGAGACTAGAGACATATACAGGTCAGGCTGGTCCTGTTTACTTTCCAGACCCAGAGTTGGGTGCTGAGCCTTTAAATGTCATAACGTGTGACCTCGTGAGGCTTCTGTTGACACCATCAGAATGAGCAATGAAGATAACTCAGCACTGTCCCCTTTCACTACAATTGCACATTTGTTTGTTTTTGGGTTGTTTTTTATTCGAATCATCGCACATTTCTTGGTAAAATTATTGCAGAATGCCAGTGCTTTTTTTTTTTACATAGAATTCCAGAGGTTTTGTCACTTGCAGTGTGACCCTTTAGATCAAGCATAGCCATTGTGAGGGACATTACGGGAAACTGTGGTATTAGTATTCATGACCTATCACCAGATTTATAGAAATAACTTATGGTGGCTAACTTTGGGATTATGAACCAAGCCCTTTTGGCATTGGTATTTCATCTCCTGTGGATTCACTCAGATGTGGGTGAAGTCTCAGAAAATTTGAGTTATGCTTGTGCCTTATAATAATGCCAACGTCTCATTATGCACTTTGTGTGACTGTGACATGATGTCACATGGTACTGAATAATTATAAAGAAAAACTGCAAAAAGTGCATTCAAGTGATACAGAGAGTCTGCCTAAAACGAGAAAATGTGGAGTGGAAAGCTGAAAAACTTCCAGTGCCCATCTATGGTTTGTAGTAGATAAGCCATTAGTCTTGGTGAAGGATCTCACTCCTTCTGTTACTGCTCATGCGAAATGGGAGCTCCCAAGGCCTGTGGGGCTACTTATCATGCAGCAGAGACATGCCCCTAAGAAAGAGTCTGGAGAAGGTCACTGTCTCAGAGACAGGTACGATTTTGGAGATTGCTAATCATCTGAGGAACAGTGGATTGAAGGCAAAGAACTTATTGGCTTAATTAATTAAATGCCAATTATCACCCACCATATGAACCAGCAAATAGCCTACAACCAATTGACTACATTCTTTTGCTAAGGTTCAAGATTCTACAACCTTGTGTGGAACATTCTAATAACTAAGGTCACCTTAGTAGAAATTTAATTGGGATAGATCACACAGAGATGTGTACTGACATGGAATCTGACAGGGAAAACAGCTTCTCTAAAATATTAGTAAAATAGACTACCTGGATTGATTATTTCAGGGGAGATAGATAAAGAAAAGCTTTAAATTAAATCAAGGAGAGCCTGTCTTATGTCAAGATTAAACCCAACAAGTGAAAATTCTGATAAAATGTAAACCAATATTTTGATAGCCCTTGGAAAAAACAAGAAAACTAAGACCCAGCTTAGAATTTTAGAGAATGATTCACATAAAAAACTTCTTTTCTTTTGTAAAGGTTTATTAAAATAGTGAGTGTGGACATCATCTACATAGAGTTCAGTCAATCATCCAACAAATTTTCTTGTGACACCACTGAGGATAGAGTTCAGAATTGCAGATGTGGTCATTTTTATGAATTTGTAATTGGTTGAACAACAAGATCCTCAAAGACCATGAGTCAAGCAACAAGGTTAATGTGGAGGGAGATCACAGTGACGGGTGATGCATCGTTAAGCTCTCTCCCCAAGGTACCGAGATGGGGCACTGTCTAAGGGGTGTACTGGTTACCATGGTGATAAGAGAATTTAGTGATCCCACTTCATCAAGGCTCATTGACCAGTGCGACTCACTGATTGTCGGTTCCACAGGGGCATGGGTAAACAACTGTCTATTAATCTACATGCTTGAAGAAAATGAATCAAATAGCAACCAACACAGCCAACACAGGTATTCTCAAAATTAGAACAAAAAGCCGGTTTTTGCAAGGAAATTAATATTTGCTCACTCCAAATGAATTTGATGTTCTACCACAGAGAAATAGAACCAGAACCATAGCTACTTCAGATAGGGGGACTCTGGTTGTTAACTCTCAAGTCAAAAACAAATCTACTCGGTAATTGGAAATAGGTTTAGAGAGCCCATTAAGACAAATATTTTCAAGATAAATCCTTCAGGAAATTAGAAATGCTATAACAGAAAATAGCCGATCTGGGAAAGATAAAGGTGACTCCAATAATTTTAGCTGTTTTGAAATCTATTAAGGGAATGAAACATTGGACAAAGAAACTTCAAAGGTACATAATCAAGATGTGTGTCTCTCTGCAGACTTCAGTATTAGTAGTACTTATATGCACTTTCCTTCATGTCTCAGGGTTACAAGACTATTTTAGTTACCAATAGTCCAAAAGATATACTCAACTGATGGCGAGATGCAGAGTGGGAACTTTTTCCAATTATGCTCAATTTTAAGTTATTGGCTAAAAAAGTCAAAAGCCAGATAAGGTTTACTTGTTTTTGCATAAAAACAGGAGCTGATTTTTCTTTTTTTTTTTTTTTTTCTGGTAAGTTGCTCCCATTAAGGTAGAATGCTGTAGGAGCACAGAAAGATCATCACTTGTGGACACTTTTGAAAGGCATTAGAGGTCACTGAGGGCATTATCCATAGTGCTGTTCCTCAGGGATCACTGGTAAGAAGCAGGCAAGGAACACAGGGGCTTCATTTTAGAATGCACATTGACAGAAACTAGACATTTGGAATGAAGAAGCTGAATGATTGTCACACCTATGTGTGTATCTTATAGCCTAACACAAATAAACAGACATTCAATGAATTCCAGAATTCTGTAAATTCAATAGATGTCAAATGCAAAAAAAGTGAAAAAGAGAACCGAGAGACTGAATGATCATTGATTGATTGATCACTTTGGGGCTAGTGGAGGAATATGTATGGGACGAGGGCTGGCATTTTTTACATGTGTGCCAGCCTTTACACTATACTTCTTGTTTTGAAAGTACTAACATTTACAAAGCCATAGAAACTCAGAAGTTCATAATCTCTGTGTCTGTCTCATTCTATGTAAATTTCTATTTTACTGTGTAATGAATTACACTGAAATTATTGCTTATGCCTCTAACTTTCCCATCAGATAAAATTATCCGACATTTTGGGCCCTGTCCTTCTCATTGTTTCAGGCAGTTAACATGAGGGTTTGTACCTTACAAGTACTCAACAAATGTCCATGGGCTTGACATGCAATAATCTTGACGGTGGTTTAAAGAGAGTGTTTAGATAACAATCATGGGGCTTTCTGTGTTAGGTGCTTGTGGTTGATGATTTCTCTGTGGGGAAGTGTTTACAGAATTGATTGGTTTTCCAGCTTGCTTTCTGTTTAAACAGAGTTAGAAAGTGAAGCAAGGTACCACAAAGAAATGTGGGATCCCTTTGGAGTGCCTGACACAGGCTCCTGACAGCCCCATGTTTCCTTTTGAAATTAGTGTAAATTCTACCTTTATAGAAAGAACCAGTGACCAGGATTAGCTTCATTACGCAGTTGGATGTGGACAAAGGTGACAAGAGATCAGAAATGATTCTTTTAGGAATGGGCACAGGAAGACAGTGTGCAGAAATGGATTCTCCTTTAAATAAAAACTAAGTCAGATTTTAGAATGAAATTCTGTAGTGCTGTCAAACTGTTTGAAACTGGAGTTGGCAGTTGTCCTTTCAAACTGTTATTTCAGAGCACGTGTCCCAGAAGGGACAGCTAAGAATGTTTGTCATATTTGAACTCTTTCCAGAGTCATTCAGCAGGATACTGGCAGTCCACTTTCTTGTGTTAATTATTTCTGCCCTGATTGCCTGGCAACACATAACATGGGATGTATTATATTTTGCTATTTGTGAATGCTTCCAGCTGAATGCAGGAAGAAAATGGAATACAAAGTCAGCTGGAGATACAACTTAATAAGTTAGGTATGTTTTTTGATTGAAAATTTGTTATGGATGAAGAGTTTGCAATCCCATGATTGTGTGTGTTAACTGTAATTTCAGAGAATGTGAAGATATCACAGTGGGTTTGGTACAAAGAGAAAAAGTACTGATGGCTCTTAATGGCCAGCTGACTAGATCCTAGGAGCATGAGTTGTCTACACAGGCAAAGTATGGAAGCTCGTTATTATTTCTCCTTTGATAATCTTCTTTCCTTTCTTTTTTTCTTACCCCCTTCCTTCTTCCATTCCTCATTCCTTCCTTTTCTTCTTACCCTTTCTTTTTTGTTTATATTATTAGAATCTAGAAATTGGAGTTCAGGCATAGAAACCTAAGAATCAAATGAGATGGGCAAGGTTTTCATCGCTGCAGTAACAGCAATAATAGTGAAGTTCACTGTAAACAGAGAGTGGTGGCTTTGATCACGGTGCAGAACCACCACTGCCTATAGTTGTGGTTTAGTTAAAAACTGTGATGCAGAATCAAAGCCATCCTGAATGACTGCTTCAGAGATGGCAGTGTTTTATCCTGGGCTGCTAGGTACCTGGAGATGGTGGCTTTGTCAAACTCGATTCCAAAAAGGAACTGTAAAATGAAATTATCAAGTGTGTTTACAGATTTTTTTGGATTGGTGGGGGTAAGTAATTAGTTGTAAATGTTCAATTGTCAAACCATATTTTATAAATATGAAGATTAAGATCATTCTTGATTTTTTTCTATGATACTTAAAATGTTTATTTAGTTTTTTATGTTGTTACTTGACTAAACTTGATAGGAATAAATTGAAACAAAGACAAACTAAAAAAAATATTAACATGTTAGATCAGATATATTTCTTCTATACATTAAAATTCCTATTCCCTCCCCTATGGCTCAAAAAGGCCAACATTAGAGGCAATGGGTGGACAGAAGATACAGTCACACACTGCATCCCCTTAGTCCTGGAACATTTGCATTAGGATAGTTTCTGTGAGAATTAGATTAAGGGCTGGAAAGAGGAAAAAGGAACACGGTTCAAACACCAGGATTGCCATAAAATGAAATGAAATGAGGAACCTCAAACTTCCCTACACAAGGTTGGGGTAAAAGTGGGATTATTTTGATAGTAATAGCTATATTTTGTAGGCTCTTATTCTGTGTTTTTAGTGCTTTGTCTGCCAATAGTTGGAACAATTTGCCTGCCAAGACCCCATGGCCATCTCTTCCCTCCCACAGAGGCCTCCTCCTGGGGGTAGCCGTATGTGCACTTTGGGGCAGCACGGTCTTCTCTGTACTTCTCTGTCATTTTCTACTCTGTCACCTGCTCGCTGTTGCACACCCCACCAACTGTGCTCTGCAGTCTTGGGCCACAGCTATTCTAGAGCCATACAATCACCAAAGCTTAGAGTTGCTTGGTGACAAGAAGTGATTATTTCCCCTTGTTGTGCAATTCTTACTGGGCAAGTGCTGCTTCTCTGTCTTAGACAGTTCTCAGAGGAAAGAAATCTCTTTAAACATTTAAACTTAAGCTCTCTAAGAATTTAGACAGAAGTTCATGAAGGTTACCTTATGAGGTAAAACTATGTGAAAAAAAGAACAAATACCACGTTGAAATTGGAATTCCCTCTCTGCTCTTAGAAATCCCAGCTGTAAATATAACATAGAAAAGAGGTGGTAATTGTGGTCTCAAGGCCACATCTGTTGCAGCTCTTGCTTCTGTGAGGCCAACCAGCAGAGATTGAGTTTTGCATTATTAAATGGTTGAAAACATCCAAAGAAGGAAATTTTGGAATCTGAGAGATTATGGTTTCGGTGTTCATCCATGTGTTTTATTGCAACATAGCCATCATGTTTATTTACACATTGTGTCGACATAGGGTAACTTTTGCACTATGATGAGAAGGTTGTGTAGTTCTGCTACCCTATAACCTGCCAACCTAAGGGTTTTGTTTTGTTTTGTTTTGTTTTGTTTTGTTTTACCATTTACCATTTGTCCTACTACAGAAAATGTTGGCTTACCTTTCCTATAAAGATGGAAACACTGCTTTAAGTGAAGGTCTATTTTGAAGAATTTGGTTTCTAGAAAGCGTTTGAAAAACATTAGAACCAGATGTGGTAGAGCACACCTGTACTCACAGAACTCTGGTAAACTGAGGTAGGAGGAATGCAAGTGCGAGCCCTGCCTGGACGATTTAGCAACTTAGCAAGACCTTGTTTCAGAAAAAAAGAAGTTTCAAATAGTCCTTGTCTAAAATATCGCAGTGTAGTGATTTGCAATCCTCTTTTTCTGTAATCCATTTTCTTCATCTCACTTACTTTTCTTCTCTCTCTTCCTTTCTTTTTCTTTTTTGATCCTTTTAACCTCTTACCTGCAATAATAATGACCTTTCTTTAATAAATGCTTAACATACACTCTGATTTTTGTGTGACAAAGAGCTGATTTTAAAATATTTAAGTCAAATCAGTACCTTTTTAAAAGATTCCCCTATGAAGTGCACCCTAATAACACTCAAACATCTAAAACTATTTTGATTTTTTTTCAATTAAATGTCAAGAATGGTTATTTCATTTTTTAGGTAAATTCTGCTGGGAAAACTATCACCTATTGAGAAATACATTTTAAAATATTGGCTTAAGGACTGGGATATATTAAATGTATGTTGAAATTTACCTGCATATGCATAATAAAGAGAGGCAATGACTGCATTAATGAGTAGTGGGTACTGTACATTGTGTTTCAACATTTTACGTATAAAATTCCATTATGTCATATATCTTATAAAATTTAAATGTTTTAAATAGACAACCATTTTATAGTATTTATGCAACTTTTATGTAATGATAATTTTTACTTAGTAATGAAATGAGACGAGGTTTCAGGTTTGTATTTGTAGGGCTTTCACAAAAATAGCAAATTACTATTCCTTACCACTGAAGGATTACCATATATTTTCACTTTTAATTTTGATTTTAAATTAACACGTAGCTTAACATTATGATTTTGCTTAGCTGAATGAGCTCCATTGACCAGAAACATCTTGAAATTAGGGATGTACCGTCTTCATTTTCACATGGCATGGACTATAAAATGTGTACTTTAAATGTGAATTGATTAATTAGAGATTGAATGCACAAAAGAATTACCTCTACCTTCAGGTAGCACAAGAGTAATCATGGAACCTTCTTGCCCGTGAGATGCCTGGTTTCTCTCCACTCACTCCAACTAAGTACAAAGAGTGCAGTTCTTTGATTCATCTTTGTTTTTTTGGAGGAATGATTGCTTCTTTGGCATCAAAAATCATGCCTTCATGCAGTGGGTCCTGCAGCGTACAAAATGGGTTCCACCAGTTTGTTTGAAAAGTCAACATAAAGGAACAAGGTGGAATAAGTTTGTGCTGTTTGCTTTCTACACTGGTGGAAGCAAACACTTTGAATGGGTAACTCATACATATTTTTAAAAGAACACTTCCATAGATTTATTTAAAGATATATAGATTGATCAATAAGTTCATAAATAGATATAGATAAATTAAGATGGATACGGATTAGTGGATGTGGATTAATTTTAATAAATATATCAATAAACTATCTTTAATTTGGCCAACTATTTTAAACATATTGCCTCAAACCAACTAGTGTACATCTGTGTCATAGAAAAACATATAAAAGATAATTTCATATACTCCCTATTTTATTTAAAATAACTGTGAATATCCATCATAGAAAACAATGTAATCCACAGATCACTTTAAAATGTAAAAAATCACAATAAACTTAAAGTTAACAAATTTTGAGCCACCTAGTATCTATCAGTAATTTAAGGCTGATTCTAATGAAGGTGTTGGTGTCGAGGCATATTTAGACATTATTAAAATAATATTTCTATATTTGCCTACAATGTGTAAATGTAATTTACAATAAACTGTTGTTGTTGTTGTCGTCGTCCTATTGAACTGTCCTGCACATCTTCTGAGAAGTATCTAGTCATTTCTGTCCACTACTACTTTTCAGTGCATCTGAAGGTGTGGATTTCTGTCTCTGAAGTGTGGACTTGTAATACTCCTTGAAGAGTTGTGTCAAAGGGCAAATATAAATGAACTTTAGTCTACTGTCTTCAAAATTCTATATCTGCTTTCTCACCTAGCCCCACCCCTGAATACTTTTGCCTTTCCCTTCAGAATAATGTCCTTCCTTGTTTAGCATTGGATGTGAAAGACTGAAGGGCAGCAGCTGTTCCTCAACAACTCACAGCTAATGTAGTTTCCAGTGGGTGTGTTCTCTGTTCCTTCATAGAAGCATCAGGCCTTCCTGCAAATAAAACTGACATGAAATTGGGAGGCTGAGACATGAGGATTCTGAATTGGCTATATATAGTGAGTTCAACATCAGCCTATTTTGAATTATGAAACAAATGAACAAGACCTTTAATAGCCTCTACTTATCCTCTCAAGCATTGCCTGCATTCTCATTAAGAATTGGAGCTTATTCATGGACCCCACAACACTATTAATAATACTGAAATCTCATTATTAGAAATTTATTATCAAGTAGGAGATGAAGCACAAATCTGGGAGAAGTTTGTCCCACACGCCAGATTCAGCCACTTTCTCATTGTTGAGTCAGAAATGGGCATTATGGATAGAGCTGAGCAAAGATGGACCGTGTCTTTTAGAAAGTATTTTGATGTCAAGGTTGTTACTGAATTCTGTTTGAAAACCCCACTTTTTAAAAGATAAAAATAACAACTTCCATGATTCTCACTAACCACCCCAAAAGGCTTTAATGTCCACAATTTTGTCCATTTTCTTGAGTTCAGTTACTCATGATGTAAGAGGTAGGATAAGACTATGAACCTTGGAAGAAAATTACATTCATTCATTTATTTATGTATTCAAGCTGTTTCTTTGATTTCTTCTTATCCATTGTTCACTGACATGTTAGCTTTGAAGGTAGAAAAAGAGAGCAGAGATGCAAACCCTGGAGATTTTAATTTACAAATTAAGCATGAACTATTACTATGTAGTGAGAGTTCTGCTGAAACAAAAGACTAGAAGCAGGCAGTTAGTCTCATTCCAATTGACTGAGCAGGTCCTGATAGAAACACTTACCTTGCTATGAATATATTGCTATCTCTTCTACACCTTTGGGGCATCCAGGTGAGCAATCTGAATAATGAGGACACCATGGCCGAAAAGATCCAGTTGAGTTAATGATGACAGTATTTCTACACAAGAGACCTTCTTTGAGTAAAGGGGCCATTTAAATGTCATAAATAGAGAGTATAATTGCCCTCATGTTCACGTTTTAAATAAATTCTACCAGGTAAACAGTGACTGATTCTCATTAAGACAAAGCAGTAAGATTCTATTCTGTGCTTTTAAAAAATACCATTTTCTCAATCAAGTATATATTTGTTCCTACAAAATTGAAATCTTGCTTCTGAGAAGAGTTGCCAGTGATACGTTTAAAAGACCCATCTTGAAAGGAAAAGTTACAAAGCCAAGTAAGTTTAATTGAATGTCACCTCTTGATTTCGACAAAATAAAATGGCACAAGTTGCTAGTAAACTTAATTATGTAAATTTATTTTAGCTTAACAAATATATGCTGTATGGAGTAAGTAGTTAGCTATGAGCCAAGCTTTAATTTGATATCTTTTTGTGCAATGAAAATGCTCATGAGAAAATGTTTAAAATTAATTAAATTTATCAGGGTAATTATTGTTAGAAGCAATTTTATACTGGAAAATACCAAATTCCACAGTTCAAGGAGAAATGTAAGAACTTCGTTCCATCCTGTAAGCAGAAATTTACTAAAGAAGTTACAGTTTCTTGATCGGTAGTGCATCTCTGCCAAGATCCTCAGAATTTTCTTAATTTCCCCCTAACCAATATAGCTCAAGTTTCTCCAAACCACCTTTTAGTACAATATATTGCCTTCAGGTCTGTGATTGTTAGGTAAATGATGATTCACAACCTTTTGATGACTGTTTCTCGCTTCCTCGTGTGTGTTTTTCCTATTTTCTCAACATTATTATTCCTCCTTCACATACTAAGCAAACAGACAAATAAAAATAAATATAAATAAAAAGGAAAATAAACTTCCGAAACATTTTTTTTCCTTTAGTCACCAGACCACTTGTTATTTCGCACGTGATGTCAATGCCCTGTGCTGGTTTTCCTTTCTTTCGTACTACTTCAAGCCTTCCTGCCAAATGGCAGTCATTCTGGAACTCACCTCCTGGCCTTCCTTTCCTTCAGCCAATCTCTTATGAATAATAATGTTTGCAAAATTTTGCCATTCCCTTACTCAAGGATTTTTAATTTTTTATTGTTTCTATCGCAGAAAAAAATTTAAATCCATGTCACATCCTTTAATGCCTTCCGTATTTGCATTCTTTTCCATCAACGCTGTTTGTCTCCCCCAGATTCTTCTCTTTTTATTAGCGCTTTTGATACATAATGCATTTACCTGGAGGAATTGGTGCATGTTTGTATGCCATTTTGATTGTTTTTTTTTCTCTTCCACTCCCTTTCCACTCCCACATTCCCCTCTCTTTCTCCACAAAATCTGCCTGATCTTTTGTTTTGCTGCTTTAATTGTTCATAGTTAGCTTTTCTCATATTAGAGAAAGCATGCATTAATTTAAACCTCTGGGTCTGATTCACTTTGCTAAGGATAATAGTATCAAGGTGCTGCCATTTTCCTACAAATGACTAAACTTACCTTTCTTGATGACAGGGTAGTACTTCGCTTTGTATATGTGCCTCCTCTACCTCATTTTAATCCTTTCATCTCCTGGTGGACATATTGATTGCTTCCAAGATTTAGCTATCATACGTTGTGCTGCTATAAAGGTGTATACACTTATCTATGTTATATGGTGCCTTTTAACTCTAAAAGATCGATAGAAAAGGTATAGTTCAAATGGGATATTATTTTCTTTTTTTTTAAAATCTCCATACTGTTTTTCCATGATGATTGTAACAGTTTACAGTCCCACAAGCAATGTAGAAAGTTTCTTTTTCTCTCCAAGCTCACTAGAACTGTTTTTTTGCTTTTTTAAAAATTCTTGATGAAAGCCTTTCATACTGGAGTAAGAAGATGTAAGCTTGTTTTGATTTTCGTTGGTCTTCTTAATAAAGGTTCTGGAAATTTTGTATTTAGTTGCCATTTGAACTCCTTTTGAGGACTGTGTTTTTATTGTACTTTCACATTGTTTTTGATGGGGACTTATTTTTGGGTATCTAGATTTTTTTCAGTGTTTTCTATTTCTAGATAATAGTCCTCTTTCTGGAAAAAGCTGGCATTTTTTTTTCTTAATCAGGTGATTTTCTCTTCACTCTGTTGAATATTTCCTTTGCTTTGCACAAGCTTTTAAATTTGACACAATCCCATTTCTGTTGGTATTATCTCTTGCTATTACTACTTTCTGACTGTGGATTCTTCTGCTTTAGGATCCAGATTTTGTTCATAATATTCCCATTTCCTCTCCATTGTCCTTAGTCAGATCGTTTCCAAAATTCATGGTGTAGCTAACATTGTAAAGCCTTCCAACAGCTTCTCCAAGCCTTCTGGCTCTAGTTGATCTACCTTTTTCAAGTTTGAAGAGATCTTATGATTGGTATTAGACAACTTTTCAGTCTAAATGCCTCAGTTTTAATGTATTACCCTGGTTATTCTTTTTGCTACATTACTAAGTTAAACACTGAATACTTAAACAGTTTTATTGTTTGAGAATAAGATATGGTTTTACATTCAATTTAAACAAATTATCTGTGGAAAGGATTTAGGGTGTTGGCTACATCATGAAATGTGGGAAAGATCTTATTAAGGACAATGGGGAAATCTTGTACAATCTGCATTCAAGAAATTCCAGAAAAAGTTAACTGGCTAGAGATGAAATCATGACATGAGTTTCTTCTCTTATTTTCTTGTTGTATCTTGAGTCCTCTATAACTACTCAAAGGAACCATTAGATCTGGGCCCAGTGGCACCATCCTGTAATACCAGAACTCTAGAAGGCAGAGGCAGGAAGACCACAAGTTACAGCCCAGCCTTGGCAACATAGAAACTGCTAAGACTGTGTCTCAAAAATCAAAAATAAAAGTGGGACATTGATATGAAATATAAAGACCTGAACCTTGATAAGTATCCTCCACTCTTTCTACACACAAAAATAAAATACTGTTCTTAAAAACGAATTAATCTCTATTTTTGCTGATTAAAGGCATTGCTTTTCACCATTCCTGAAGTATTTAATCTCTATGTGCCAGTTCTTTCTTTTTATCCTGTAAGGCTTCAGAAATAAGAGAATGGGTGTCATACAAATTTCAGTGCTAAGCATATGTTAAGCATTAGTACATAATTATCGATCAAAAGGCTTAAATGTACTCTTTAAAATTATGTGAAATTCTAATAAGCTCTGTGCGTTTAGCTAATTTGTTTAAGTTGAATATAAAACCATATCTTATTACCAAAGAATGAAACACTGTTTAAGTATTCAGTATTTAACTAAGTACTGTAGCAAAAGGAATAGAGATTAGACTAGGGTAATATATTAGAATTGAAGCAGTTAGACTGAAAAGTAGTCTAATACCAAACTGGAGATTATACATTAAAAGAAGAGATTTGAAATAATACTGAAAGAAAATATTTTGCCAAACTATTTGATCTTCTTCAAAATTTCTTTTCATTATATTTGACTATTTATTTTTGGATTAAAAGAAAATACTGGTATGTGTATAACCACACCATTGTCTCTATAATAAACAAAAAAACATTATGCTGCTTACTATATTTATTTAAAGAGTCTAATTCATAGTCTGGAGCTTCCTGGGCGTGGCTAACCTCTATGTAAACTATGTTTGGAATCCGAGAAACACATACCAGAAATCTAGGTCTATGGGATTCAAAGAAAATTTTCTTGACCTATTTGATACAAACTTATATTATCTCCTTATTAGGGACAACAAAAATTTATCTACACAATCAGCAAAATACAAATGCAGTAACAAAGAAAATATTTTGAATTTAAGACAAGAAACCACATCTGCTCTGGGTTAGTGCCACGTTTCTGATGAGCAATAGTGATGACCTATGCGAGTCAATGCAAAGCCAACAGGACAAGAGTTAAGATTTTCAAATGTCATTTACCATCCTTAACAAGTCTGCATGCAACATTACATTTCTCACTTTTTGTAAGTCTTGGAAAGATATGGTATTTTTCTCATTTCGTGAAATGCCTTCACACAGGCCCGTAGTTGATGACATTGTAGTGAAAGCTCTCCAAACACTAATTGGAAATTAAAAACAAAATCTTGACAACACTTCGCTGCATCATAGTTAGGTTTCATCACCTTCGACATTCGTTATCACTCAACACACACACATATGTTAATGGAAAATTGTTTAGAATTGCCTTGTGCTGCCATGTTTTCTCTCCTTTTAATCTCATTGAATTATTTTTGGATGGCTAACAACTTGTGATATCAAATTTTAATTTTATACACAGCGTATTGTGCAAAACAGTATGGAAGCCCATATTTTTTTAGAGGAAATTCTTCAGGGAGTGTTTTTTATTCCAAAATAAAATTAGTTTCCCCAAAACATGAGAGAAAAGAGAAAAAGAGAAAAAATATGGACTCTACTTAGAGTTATGTATTTGTTAGAAGATCAACACTAAACATACAGTTTTAAACTTTTGCTGAATGAAAAATGAAGATAATACACATTTCAACAATTATTAGATGAATAATGAGAAATCTTTAAAGGAAATAATAATGGCTTTCAACACTAAAGAACAAGAAGAAAACAGTAGTATTCTGTTTGGACAAGAATCTGTAGGGAATTTTTAACACGGTGAGACTCAATCAACTCCGCTCTACCTAGATCATCGCCATGTATTTCACAGCATTGTATCTACAAGGTTGCAAGTAAAAAAGAAAAGACGGACTGAATTTATACCTGATTCATTAACGAAATATATATATATACATATATATAGATATAGATATATATGTATATGTATATATATCACAGTCTTATAAACATAACCAATACCTTTGGTTCATATATATATCACAGTCTTATAAACATAACCAATACCTTTGGTTCTACTCTATACTTTACATCATTTATATAATTTCTAAATTATGAAATTAACTTCTGGCTTTGTATGACTTTTTTTCTTTTGGATAGATTTAGAATAGTCATAATGTGTGTGGAGATTTTCCAAAGGAAGCCATATAGAGGATACTGTATAAACACAGCAGATGATATGTTCTGATCCATCATCCAGATCATATGTTGTTATCAATTTTTTATCTTTTTCTTCTGTCCATTTATTTGGACAGCCACATTTTCAGCATGAAAATAGTATCCATCAGGGTACTGCACTAATTAGAATGTTAGGAGATACGGCAAGTCAGATTTTTCTTCTTCTGAGCACTCTACATTATGCAATTGAAATCTTGTGACTTGGAAATAAAAATGTACCAAAAATGTGTTATTTCCAACTATTGATTGTTAACCAAATCAAGTTACAATTCCCATGTAAGAGCAGCCAATTTCACTGAGTGCTTACTGTGCAGATGATATCTTAGTTAAAAGAACAATTAATTCCTCAAGCTTGTTGAAAAGAGCTGAGGGTTTAATTATGATAATAATTAAACATAAAAACTGAACATAAACTTATTTAACCAATATATAACTATTTTTGGTTTCATTTAACATGTGTCTGAAAGTCAATAAACAAGTGACAGCTTCATGCCTTTGAAACTGTTCAATTAGTGGAGGACTTGCTACAATGAATAAACTTTTAAAGGTGACACTGTCCACACATCCCTACAACAAGACACTTTGAAGGTAGGTGTAGACAATTTCTGCCGCTGTGACTAAGATATGCTCAAACATCCTAAATTTCAGTGGCCCTTTCTTACTTAAAAATAGAGCACATTATACTTTCTAGTTTCAAACACTGACTGGTATTCTTTTCTTATGACAAAGAGTTAAGTAATTTAGTTCTATAAACTCTGTAGCTTAAATACATTATCTCTAATTTAGAATGGGAGAAACAAGAAATCAGAAGGTCAAAGAGTTTTCTTGAAGCTACTGCTACTTCCCAGCCACATGTAGCTGGCAAGAACCAGAACCACTTCAGTGTACTGTCTCTTGTGCTTGGTGAAGGATGACTTGAAATGTTATACGAGTCTCTTCCAGGCTGGAAAAATAAGCAAAATTTCGAGACAGGACTGATGTGGTTTTTTTCCCCTTTAGTTTTAACAGTTGGAAGCAAGAGTGATTTATGAGGATATGGATACAAAGTAAAGTGTTTCAGGTTGTTATGTGGGAACTTGCAAAATATGAAATCCTGAAAATATGGATTATGTGTGACTGAAGAGATATTTGGTGAATAACCTCCAACACCATTTGTGAAGCTTCATTTTTTTCCTATAAGAAATGGAGGGGAATACAAAAACAAAGTCAAAAATAAAACTTCTCCTGTGAGTGTTCCTGGCAGACGGTACACCATAGTTCCAGTCTGTTTTCCTTTCAGAGGTATTCTGCTGGAAGTATGCAGTACTCAGTGCAGGCTCAGTCAAAACTTTGTAGGCTGAATAGTATTTCTTTAATGGATACAAAAAGCTATTGAGAGGCCAGGGAGATTGAGGTTTCACGATTGGGTGATTAGCAATGAAACAACTATTACAATATATAAATGTTTTACTGACATGTTCTTGAGGGTAGGCATATTATACTAAATAGTTAATAAAAACAAAGCAAGCATATAATTAGAAAATAGGTGATTATTGTGTATTCCTCCAGTAGGCATCAAAATATTGTTAAAAGTAAATCAGCAATTACTACAAAGGGCCTCTAAAGCTCAAAAAGTAGAAACAGATGATTCATTTACAGTATGGGCAAGTACCTGTATGGATATGTTACAGCGGAGTATGTGGAAACCGACACAACTATAGGAAAAACTGCCCAACACCAGTGGTCACTTGGGAATTAAAATTAACCAGCACTCAATGACTAAAATTAAAAAGAAAGAAAGAAAAGATGAAACCTCCAAAGTTTGATAATACTAAATTCTGTTAGAATTTAGAAGAGCAGGAACTCATATCCATCACTGGAAAGCAAAAACTAACACATCTACCTTGGAGTACAGTCTAGAGGTTTTTTTTACAAAGCATATAATTTCACCATAGGATCCAGCAGTTCTACTTGTAGGTGTTTAATTGTTTGATTTAAAATTTTCTATCTATGCAAATATCTTCATTCAAATGCTTACACAAGATTTTTCATAATTGCAAAAAAATATTGGAATCCACTCATAGGTTCTAAAATAAGTATTGGATAAAAAACCATGATGTGTTCATGCAATGGAACATTGATCTAGTATGAAAACAAAAGGGAAAAAAGAGAATAATATTTGATATTAGATACACTATCTTAGGTACTTTTTAATTGCTATGACTCAACACCTGATATCCACAAATTTAGGAGAGGAGAGGTTTATTTTAGCTTACCATTTCTGAGTCACAGTCCACTCAGGGGCAGCTGGTAACAGTGGAAATACATGGCAAAGGCAGAGGTGGAGGCAGCTCCTCATGACATTAAAAACAGGAAGCCAAGCTCCGGCAAGACCAATCTTCATCTTCCTAAGAAGAAGGTAGCAGCTTATATATCCTTCCAGGTCCCATCCCAGTGATCGGCTCCTCTTGGATCCAGGTGTGGAAGCTGTGGTAAGCTCCCATTGCATGCCTGTAATCGAATTTACATGCCTGTAATCCTCCCCTACAGACCAGGCCCCAATCTCCCAACAGCGCATGGTTCCATAACATCCAAATACATGAGGCTTATGGGGACATTCCAGATCCAGACCACAGGTATACATTACTTCATAGAAGAATCTAGTCTGAAAAGGCAACACGCTTTATGATTCTGATTATAAAACATTCCAGACAAGACAAAACAACAAAGACAAAAACATCAGTGGCTGCCAGAAGTTTGAAGGGAAGGAGAAAGAATTCAAGTACAAAGCATAGAGACAATCTTAGACTGGTTAAACTATTCTTTGTAATATAATACAAGGCAGATACAGAATTGTGTATTTTTCAGGACCCATACATTTTATATTACAAAAAGTAAACTCGAGGTATAGAAATTAAAATACTATATATTTTGGAAATTGGGGAATGCCAGATGATTGCAGACTATGACAAAAGAAAATGAAAATTAAAACCAAGTGTATTAGAGATGTATTTAATAAGCTTAGTGAAAGAGATGGGTAAAAAAGTAGTAATTGAGTGGCTGAGCATGAGTAGAGTCTCATAAGATTAAATACAAAAAAGTGCACATAATCACTGCACGTTAGTTGATAAAATTGTTTCTCAGCAGAAGAGGGTTTCATCATTGTGATGCATTCATTGCACAGTTATGATAGTGAATGGTGGCTGGTGAGAGGTGGTTACTTTGTGGTGAAAGTGGCAGTTTACAAGCAAGCAAGAAAAAGTACCTATAATGATCCAATTGGTGATGGATTAGAGAGGGTAATCTCAACTTAAGTTCCTGTTAAGATTAATATACACATATACACTTGCTATGTAAATTATTTGTGTTCAGACACATTATAGAAGTATGTTTGTGCACAGGTTAGTCTGCAGATACATATTGCCTTCCACTCTCCATTTAGATGCCCTAGAAATACAACATCCCATATGAAAGAACACACTAGCACCAAAACCTTTATTCCAAATAAAAAAGTCTTTAATAAATAATCATAAATCTTTGATAAAGTATCTGATTTTAGATTTGGAGTGAGAAAGAAATGAGATGAGCCTGGAACACCTTATTCTAAAAAATTAAAGAAACAGAAAAAGAAAAGAGAAAGACGGTAGAGGGTAAGGGAGATAGGAGCAGTTTCCAACAGGTAATGCAGGAATAATTTGACCAACTAAATAAATTAAGTAGCATTGGATTATAACTAAAGTTATAAAGTAAAGTGAATCCATACTGGATATCTTGAGTCCTTGCTGATACAAGCTGTTTATTTATAAATAAAGGTGAAGAGATAAATCTCCTTAGTAGGTAGGAAAATTCCAAAACCTTCATATATATATATATATATATATATATATATATATATATATATATATATATATATATATATCACACTCAGAGCTGTTTTGGTCACTAAGTATTATGTGTCACCCTGGCTAGGATGTGTTGCCCAGTAGTTTGGTCAAACAGTGGTCCACATTAGTCTGTGAACATATTTGTAGATGTATTTAACACTTATAGCTAATTGACTTTAAGTGAATGAGAGCATCGTCAACATGTGTGAGCTCTATTCAGTCAACCATGTTTCCCAAAGATTACAAAGAAACAATCTTAAAGCACAAATAAGCTTCTTAGGAATTCAAACAAATTTCTTAAAGACCAAAAATTTTTATCTCAAGGCTGTAACAAAGAAGTCCTGTGTGATTTTTTGTGACTGTGAGCATAACTTGAGGATTCTGGATGTGCAAAACCTAACAATTTTGTGAAGTGATTTTTAAAAACCAATCTTCTCTCTTCTTTCTCTCTGCACCTTAATATCACCTTACTATCTTTTAGGCTTCATTAATTCTGATGAAAAAAAAAACTTAGTTATCATGATTATTTTCAGACACAGTGTTTTTTTTTTCTTTAGTTGTTTTTACTATTTTCTCTTCGGCTGTGCTGTGCTTTGCGACAAGGATCATCAACTTGTTTTCCCTGAATGTCTCTGGTTTTGGTTGAGTTCTTTGGAATTATCAATTGCAAATTTTGCCATGCTTAAGACTTTTTTGTAATCATTTCACATATATTTTTCTAACCTATAATTGATTTTTCTTTTTTGTGAACTGTAATTACACATAGTCAAACTGATTAATATTTTCTTATGTTTGTTATGGAAGCACTGTTCATTTTTTTTCTATTTTTCCCAACCATAATTTTCAGAGAAGCTAATTTGTTTTAAGAAAACAGGGTTTATTTCTTTGGTGTTTTATCACAGCTGGCAAACTTGTCCAGTGGACTATTTTTTTTACTATATTTTCAATTTCTATTTGGTTCTTTTCCTTATTTTTGCTGCTTTAGTTCTTTTATTGAGTTATTTGTACATCCATCTTTCCTTTTAAGACCTTAGGCATATTTTTAAGTCCTTGCTATGGATTTAAATATCAATATGCGTCTTCTGGATCTCTTTATTGACTGGCTGTGTTTTTCCTTATATGTATCAAGGACATATTACTGCTTCTTCATATATCTGTTAGGTTTTATGTATACTGGTTATTGGACAATATGATAGAATACAATTATGTTATTTTTCCTTAAAATATTTAGTTTGTTCTCACTAGTTGCTAATTTACTGAAGTATAGCATAGACCCTGTCAGATGTAATTTTGAACCTTGCTAGGATAGAGAGATTTTTCCTTCAGTCTGAGTCCTGGCTCTTATCAAAGGCGGTGCAGTTTGAATCCCAAAGCATAGTTTCACAATGCCTCAACTGAATACTTAAGATAATTCAGAAAGGCTACACTGTACATTTTCTTTCTGCTGTATAATTTCCATATCTTAAATTTAGATTTTGGTTTCACAGTAGCCACTTTGGCTGGTCTTATGATTTGTCTTAAATCTCAAATAAGAACACACCTAGTTGTAGGCAGTGATATCTAGAAACCCTCAGACTGAGAGCTTTTCCATTGTACAGCATCGACTTTTCTAATGTCTTCCAAAAAATTCCCATCACTTCTTTCATCTCTACCTGCTCTGTTCAGCAAGCCTCTTGTCTATGTGGGCCCCAGTTTTGTGAACTGTGGTGTGAATAGTACTCCGATGTGGAAATTCTGACCACACGTGTGGGTAGGGAAGAAGAAGGAAAAAAAAAAAAAAAAAAAACTCCAAAGTATATTTCAAATAAGTCTCTGCTTGAATAGCAAAAGCCCATGGAAATGCAGCCTCTAATAAAAGTTCCATGTGTATAGTGATCTCTCAATTATTAAATTGGGTAAGTTTCAGATTTGGTCAGTTATTTTGGTTTTCCTGGTGTTGGCAAAGCACCATAACTAACAGGTAGAAGAAAGTCAATGCAGGTGATTAAAGTCCTGTTTATGTACAACATAAACTTAATTGAGAAAATTTGTAAAAAGTACTCGAAAACAGAGAGTTGGCCAAAGAAATATTTAAAATGTTATTATGAGAAAGGTAATGTTTACACATAATTTACTATTAAACTATCCAACCCAGCTCCTGATCAGCTATGATCTTTCTGATATCAAAGTAAAAGTTAATTGAAAGCTGAAATGTATCAATATATTTTTTTAAAAAAATGCTTCTATCATCTTAGGATATAAATAGTATGTGGGGGGCTGGAGGAATGGCTCAGCGGTTAAAGCGCTCGGGCAAGCGCTAAGCCAAGCGCTAAGTACCGGAGTTCGATTCCCCAGCACCACATAAGCTGGGCGTGGTGATGCACGCCTGTAATCCCAACACTCGGGAGGCTGAGGCAGGAGGATTGCAGTGAGACCAAGGCCAGCCTGGGCTCTGAAGTGAATTCAGGACCAGCCTGGACCACAGAGTGAGACCCTGTCTCAAAAAAAAAAAATAGTATGTAGATTTATGTGAAGTTGACAAAAAGCTGTTAAAAACTAGTTTCTTGGATGAGTTTGAAATTGGAATATTTGAAAAAAAAAAGTTTCTTTGTAATTGCACCTTATGAATTCTACTTGCTTAATATAAAAGTTACATATGATTTCTTTTAAAATTTCACTTAAACAGAGGTAATGATAATAATATCCCTTGCACCTGATAGATATTTTCATATAGGAGGCTATAGAATGAGCAAATTTAAAAATCAAAAGGTGTTTTTCAAATAACATAGTTTTTCATAGTTTCTCTGATAGTATTTTTATCAATTGTAGTATTTATGAATATTATACATTTCTCTTTGATATTAATATGTGTCATAGTTGGACTGCATCATTCTCACCCACTGGATATAAAGTCCCCATCCCACTTTTCTCATTCATCCTACAACTACTGTAAATTCATGATTTCTCATACTAAAACTCCTTGTTGTTAGTCACTTTTTCCCATAATAACATTAATAAAGTCTCTCTCTCTCTCTCTCTCTCTCTCTCTCTCTCTCTCTCTCTCTCTCTCTCTCTCTCTCTCTCTCTGTCTCTTTGAGGCACGGTCTTGCTCTGTAGTCCAGTCTGATCCTGAACTCACCATGGAGCCCAGGCTAGCCTGAAACTTAGGCAATCCTCTTGCCTCAGTGTACCAAGTGCTGGGATTACAGATATGTGCAACCACATCCAGTTTATGTGATGCTGGGGAAATTGAACTCAGGGCCTTGAGCTTGCTAGGCAAGCACTTTACTGCTGAGTTATTCCTTCAACCCCTCCATAACAGCCTTTCTAAAGGACACCAATGATAAAGCACTGTCAATGCTGAAGACAGATTCTTTTCTCCATGTAAAGGCCCACAATTATGAGGAAATGATCTCAGAATTATTTGTTTTACATAACTTTAAATTAATAAATTTAAGAAGTTCTACTAAGTGAGTTATAGCTTGGCAAATATTAATATTGTATCTGTTTTAACAGCAAATAGCACCCGAAATGGCATGAGGAAATAAACATAAATGTTCACACAAAATTGAGATGTCAAAGGAAAAAAAGAACACACTCAAATTATTGTCACAAGTGACTTGAAATGCAGAAAGTTGTTTTTTTGAATTTTTTATTTAAATGATGAAAAATGTTAAAACTACATGGTGTACTTCATTAAAATTTAAAAATACAAGCAAATATATACTCAAGCACCTTCTTTACTTCTTCTTCCTTCTAGATATTCTTTTCAATAGTTGATCCCTGCAAAGAACATCATTTTTTTTTTAAAAAAAAAGCATAAGAACATGTAAGTATTCATTAGTTATCTGGAGGAGTAAATACAAAGGAGACTTTTCAATGAATACAAATTAGGAAATGTTTCTCTTGTTTTCTCTGCTTCACTGTAAGGAGCCCACATCACTGAACAAATTTTAAATGTTGTTTATCTTTATGAATCAGCCTCAAACTAAGCATTATTTTTTTAAAAGTTCAATCTAGCTGGCAAGGTATTGGTAATAATACTAGGTTTGCTTTGATTTTTAACTTGACACCCAAAAAGACAATTTTTCATGAAGCTTCCTGATCCTTAGCACTCCTTGGTAAAACAGGAACTACGCAAGTAATTTTATGAGATGCAGATGTATTCTGTGCTTTTGTTTTACTTGATGTACTTTATGTATCAACAGCCAAAACCTTTGTTAGTATTCCCATGCCAAACATCATCTAAGCTGTTCAGTCTTCTGCCTGTCACATTAGTCGTATTTTGCTTTATTTATTTAGTTAGTTATTTCAGAAGAAAACAACCCTCAACTATGCTTTTGCCTGAGAAGCATAAGAACAAAATCTCACTGTGAAATTTTTAATCTACTACTTGGCCTCGGGTGATTCATGTTACATCTTAGCATCTCAGTTTCATATCTGTAAAATAGTGTTAATAGTTATTGTCTCTGAGGATTGTGTAATGATTCAAGAGATAACAGGCACAGAGCCCTCAGTGTGGTATGTGGCATGGGATGAGAAGACAGAGAATGGTAGTTTTCTCATGAACATCAAAACATCTTTGTTATTCCATGTGATCTACATGTACAATATTGAGAAGGAGGTAACTTTAACATGAGGAGCATTGCTTAAAATTTCCAAATCTGATAAATTTAAAACTTTGTTTTTCACAGAATATAAACCATCTTATACAATTATAAATATGTATATGATTCTTTTATGCTTTTGTAGAAAGAAGATTCAACTTTTGAAATATAACTATACACAATATCTTTCAACAATTAATTTTTTCATTATATATGTGCATATTTATTTATATGTATGTATATTATATATTAGCAAAATTGTCTTCTACTATATGGCATTATATACAACTATTTTGGATAAGAAACTCAGAATATTCAAATCTTTATAAGCCCAAAGCAGCCAAAATGTAACTTATAAACAAAATTTTTTGCTACCATTGATTTATATGGTTACAAAGCCAAACAATATAACTCATGATTGCTTCCCAAAGTTAACTGCAATTATGACTATTTTCAGGGAGGGTGTTGATTGATGAACTTCCACTTGAGTTTATTTTGTATGTAGTAATATATAGATACTGACACTCATAGTTGATCTTTGGGGTTATTTTAAACAATTCCTTAAATATCTGAACATTTAGATATATATTTAATAAATTCAAATACTTCCATTTAAATAAGCAATATGCTTCATAAAGTACTAAACAGATAATTCTTTTAAATACTTGTAGGTATGTGGATAAAAATGAAATGGTCTCTATATTCAAGTAGTACAGAAGTCACAGTCATGTTGACACCTACAACGAGAGCCAGAAATCAACAAACAGACCAGGGAGACAAGTGGACATTGAATCTCCAAAACCAGTTGCTTTTCACTATCACCCATAAATAGCTTGCTGGATTGCTATGCTTCTCTTTACAAAATGCTAAGCACCCTTCTTTCCTGGATCTTTATTTTTATTTCCTATTTCGCTCTTAATAAACTCTCGATGTTATTTTAAAAACAAGTATTGTGTTAAAATTGTGACTACTAGAATCCTATCCTTATTGAACTAAGTGTGTATGGATGTGATTTTCCTCAGGTAAAATACATTTTGACTTTTTCTTTTGTGCTCTCTGTGCCTCATTCTCTGGCACATGAGATGCATATTTTAGATCAAAAAAATTCATTTTTCTTCAGAAAGAGCTCATATTTAAAACTAAGCTTAAACAAAGCATAATGACCCAGCTCTAAAATACTATATTGCTTTGCCAGTAGAAACTTTTTTTTCCCAGTGATCAAATCCAAACCAGCCTGTGATAATATCATGAAATTCAGTAAAAGGGACTCAGAAGAATTGAAGCTTTTTTAAAAAAAGAATATTTTGCGTCTTATCATATATATTACATTTTGGGGGGGTGGGGGAATTGTCTCTGCCTCATGGTGAAGATAAGAATCTCTTCACTCAAAGACCAGAAAGTTCTGCAGCCATATTCTCCTTCCATGCATACTGCATCCACTTGAATAAAGATAGTTTTATCCATAAATGCTACCACTTTATTCCTTAGTCTAAAGAACATGTTATGATAAATTTAAATGGAGAGCTACATTTCTCTCCTAAAGATTTTTTTTCATTTAGTGTGACTTGTTTAAACTTGCTTTATTTGTCAAGGGGTCTCCAACTTCCTTTATGCTGAGCATATTTTTAAAAGTGGATAATCATGCCAAACCTTGATGGCTTGTGTTTTATTCAAAACAGAACAGACATTTCACATGGAACCTAAAGTGATTCATTGTATATGTACATATGCATTTAAGAATTAAAAAAAAAACACCATCATATAGTCTAGATCTTATAGATCTTAGGTGAATGTAGGAGGCAAAGCTTGGTGTATATAATATTTTTGTGTATATATAATATATATTATTGCTCTCATAATTTGAATCAGAAAGCAGATACACATCAGTGAAGTTCATTGTTTTACTATTATTATGTTTTTAAAAATAACCAAACAGTTTATCATCATTTGACCTGCATATCTGTTTTTGTCTGAAATTTCAAATTGTTCATCTAAGTAATAGAAGCTGTAGGTAGTGGTAGAATTTAAAGATTCTGAATTCTGGGTGACTATGACTACCTCAAAGAAACTATAAAATCAAGGATTGTTTACCATGATGTTCAGCATTTAGCAGACTACATGTTATGGCTTGAGATTCCAGTAGTACTGGGCTGAGAGTTTAGCTAAAAGGTGCAGCACTTGCCTAGCATCTAGCATACACAAGGATCTGGATTCAAACCCCAGAACTGTGAATCAAAGAACCCCAAAGTAAAAAAAAAAATACCAACCATCCAAACAAACAAACAAACAAAACCTCTCATAGGCTCTACCATGCCTGGTGAGGAGCACATTTCCTGTCTCAGAAACCTTTAAGTGGTAATAGCAGGATCCTAGTATATATTCAGTTTTCTTCAGAGATGCTGTGATGACAAAGCAAAGGTTTAGGACTGAATTATCTCAGAGAGCAGGATGATCAAAGAAAATCAGGATTGCTGGACATGGTGGTATGTAGCTGTAACCTTGGTGCTTGGCAGGCTGAGGCAGGACTACTGCTCTGAATTCCAGTGCAGTCTAGGCTACTTAGTGAGTTCAGAACTAGACTGGACTAGAGAATAAGACCCTGTGAAAAAGAAAATTCTTCCCAATAAAAAGAGGGTGGAATAAACCATATTCCATTATGCAGGTCCAGAGTATCTATGCTGGCTAGCTGGAAATGTCCCCAAATGAGGAACCCACCCTCAGATAGCTTAAGAAAGACCATATGTTGGAATGGCCAAGGACAAAGCTAACGTGCTAAAGTCGAATGGTCATGAGACTGTAGACCCTCATAACCCAGCTTCTGGAATCTTGTCTCCAGCCCTCAAATTTGATCTTAAACCAATGAACTACTTTTATGCTAATATGCACCAATCAGTAAAGGTCAACTCTCTGTGGGAAAATTAATATGCATGATCCATAGAAAACCCATAAAAGATGACTGCAACTGCCAACTAATTGGCACCCTGGCCCCTCCTCCTGCCTGCAAGGGAGTTTCTATTTTCTACTTCACTTTCCCCTTTATACTTCTCCCACTAAATTTACTTTCTACTTCAAAAAAATTGTAAAGAATATCAGATTCAGCAAACCAGCTGAACCAAGATAAGCTGATGTGATGAAGCAAAGAACGTGTGTCCAGAACCTTGACACGCAAGGGTGGAACAGGAATGGTCTGGGGAAACTCAAGAAACTTCTCTAAAACACTGAAGTTCAAAGAAGTCAGGGTCTATGACAGGGATTTCGTTCACAATTCCATTGTTTCTCTCCCAGCAACACCTCCACCCTCTTTGTTTGGTTTCCCTGCATTCTTACCTGAGAAAGCAGAATTCAGCTGCAATGTGATTATTTTTATTAAGAAAAAAAAAATTGAGGATGGTTCCCAAACAAACTTTTTCTGAAACTCTCTCCCCTTCTTTTTTTTAAACAAAAACCTTCCAGCCTTTCATTAATATACATTCTGTTATTTACAAATAAATAGCATTAAAGTCAATTGTTAGAAAATGTAAAAAATCAGAAACACTCTTATTTTAAGTGAATGAAAGTATAATCATAAACAATGACACTTATGACAATAAACAATGTTATTTTTTGAAAATTTCAATAAATGTAATTTTGATTTGAGATTCAGATGGTGCTCACCAGACATGCATGAGTTTAAAAAATATATACTGGCAAAATGAAACCTTACCTAACTATTAAGCCTTTTGTACAGGAATTTTAGTTTTCTGTAGTTTTCACCCTGCCCAGAGTCTGCTGGAGGTAATGGAACAGCTACGGTGTAGGTGCTTGAGCAAGGTATTTGAGAAGGGGCAACTAAGGTTGAGTTCGTACCCTGCCACTTGTTTCCTGTATTCTGTTTCTGCACCTGCAAAGTGGCATGAGGTGGTGTGTCTCCTGAAAATCTTGTAAGGGTCAGTGGTGACAAACCCTGTCCGCGGTGTAGAGGGAGAAGGACAGAGTGTCATTAGGTCCGGTGACCATTGTGTGCTGGGCATGGTTCAAAAGAACTGCACAGAGTAGGAAGTTCCTACTCAAAGAGAAAAAAAAAAGTCTCTGGTTTAAGAAAGAAAAAAAAAAGAAAGCTTTGGAAATTATCTTAAGAGCTGTATCTTTTTCTTTTACTGTCAGTGGAACTAGATAATGGGTAGCCTAATGTGACATTCTGTCACTAAAATCATAGTGAAAACAGAAAGCCTGCTCTACGGCAGAAATTTAAAGAAATTAAGCTGCCACCTTCTTACTGGTGATGCTTGTTCACAACAGTGTTCTAGATCAGGTGATTTTCAAATATGGTCCTTTGAAACTTGTCTCCGAGGCATCCGGGTGCTTGTTAAAAGTAATTGAATTGAAAAATGTGATGTAGGACTCCTGCAAGGAGATACAGATATACCCTAAGTCAGGACATAGTCCAGCAATCTGCAAATATTCTACCAGCTGACAATTAGTAAAACTTATGACATTTTATGCAAATGTTTTCCATGTTCTATTGCAGATTGTTGACATTTATAAATATACGTAAACCTTTAGAGGTAGAAAATGTAACTGTGATTAGAACTTAAATATTTCCTTTCATTATCACTGGTCTTATAAAATCCCTAGGGCACAAGAATTATCTTTGCATCTCTGGCTCAAAATGTATACTTACTCCAAGGGAGGAGGCCAATAAACAGTAGAGACAGAACATAAAACTCCACCATACTTTATCATTTCTCTTTTGAACAACCCCTAACTGTAAAATATAACAGTCCTAGTTTCCTATTCCACTTAACACATATTTTTGTCTCAGTTTTACTACAGAATCTTGTCAGTGGCCTAAGAACTACTGAGACATTTCAAGTCTTCCACATGATTTTCCTGTTCCTTGTCCCCACATTTCATCCTCAGTGTATCAATTATTGTGAAATATAAGCATATGAAGCTCATTCTTAATTTTATACTGAATCACCAAGGGATTTGGTCCACAAATAAATTCCTTTCTCCCTCCCCACCCCGACGAGAACTGTTATATGGGATTCAATCTTGCAACCACTTGCTTGTTTTGCTTCCAATTTTGTCTTTAGATGCCTCCATATTGACACGTACGACACGAGTTTATTCATTTTTGCCTCGATGCTATTTCATTGTATGAATACATGGATTTGTACATATGTGAGAAAGTTTTTCTTGAGTTCTACAAAAAATGGAATTTCTGGCTTGCACTTTTAGTAGAGCTAAAAAAATTTATTTTCAGATATCTTAAGGTGTGTCAGTTATAAAGGTGTAAAAATGGTGCCATGTTTTAAATTTTATTTAACTCGTGATTAAAGAAAGCACATACATCCATGCTTGTGTTTTGTTTCCATCTTCCGTGCGCTCCCACTCATGTCCTTTGTTCATTTTTTCTTGTGTTTTTTGATGTTTATGGATTTGTACTTGTATTTGTATAATTTAGAAATTAACCCTCTGTTTATTTTACAGACATTGAAAATAACTTCTAGCCTTTCTTTTAAAATTTCTTTAACTTTTATTGTAATAAAAATTATATTTTTATGTTTTATAATTTTTGAATATCAAAACCACAATACAATCAAGATAGTCTCCTTTTTTTCTCAAAATTTAGCCTTGATTTTTGCATGGAGGTCTTTAGTTTACCTGGACTTTTTGTAAATTATATTTTAAATATATTTTTAAATTATATTTTTTGACTTTATGTGAACTGAAAATCTTAATTTTCTTCTTCTTCTTTTAGAGTCTTCTAC
>PVKB01000976.1:206003-269835 GCA_004027205.1 Ctenodactylus gundi
TTTTTTTTTTTTTTTTTTTTTTTTTTTTTTTTTTTTTTTTTTTTTTTTTTTTTTTTTTTTGCTTTATACATGGTCTCACTAAATCACTAAGTCACCCAGGATGGGCTCCAATTTGTAATTCTCCTGCCTCAGCCTCCTAGAGTGCTGGGATTGGGAATGGAGGCATGCACCACCCCAAATGCCTATCCTATAGTTTTTTTTAAGACATTTACAAGAAAGTTATATAAATGGAATAAAAGATATGAAAAGTCTGAGTTTTTTTCCTAACTTAATTACAACTTTCAACCCTAGTGTTACTTGTGTCAATCATACAGTTTTCTTTGAGATTGTTGCTGAGTAATACTTTATTTCATGATGTTTCACAGTTTACAAATCCACTAACTTCTTGCAGATATTTAGGTTGTTTCTAGGTTCTATTGATGATAAATGTATTGCTGTGAACATTCTTGAACAAGTTTTTTGTAAATACATATTTTGTGAAGACGAATGCCAAAGGTACATGTTTTTCTTTATGAGAATATTGTCAAAGTGTTTCCCAGAATGTTGCTGTTTTCCAAGTCGTGAGGGTTCTAGTCACTCAGTATCCTTGTCAGTAGTAGATATCAACCTTTGTTTCACCCATCGAATTGCACTCATTGATATATCATTTTGGTCTTAATTTGCGTTGCCCAAGTGATTGGTGATTTCAACCTTCTCTCCATATTTCTTTTTGCTTTTGCCATCCACTAAATACCACATGAACTGTGTATTTTAAACCTTTTGCCTACAGCAGATGTTTGTTTGCTTTCTTAATGTAAAATTTCAAGAGTTTTTTAATAAGCTGGGCCCAAAGAAAGAGATCTGTAATCCCGGCACTTTGAGAGGCTGAGACAAGAGAATCATTAGTTTGATCACAGCCTGGGCAGCGTAACAACTTAGCGAGACCCTGTTTCAAATTAACAGTAAAAAGAGAATGGAGATGTATGTCAGAGTGGAGGTCTTGAGTTCAATCCCTAATACTGAAGGAAAAAAAAAGGAGTTCTTTATATATTTAATAAAGAAGCTGATATTTGGGATATGTGATTTGTAAATATTTCCCTTAGCATAGAGTTTATTATTTAAAAATCACCTTTAGTTATTTTGTAGACCGACCTTTATTTTCAGGTTTGTACAGTGTTCCTGTAATTTAATTCAGAGTAAGTATTTTGGGTAAGAATATCACAGAAGCAATTGTGATTGTGAGCTTGTCTCTGCTTTATATCAGGTGATACCTGTTGTGCACATGTCTCACAGCTGTGAGGCTCTCATTTTAAAAAATTTTTTATTGCTTTACTAGCTTCTGATTTTAGGACAATCATGTCTATTATTTTGAGAATGGTCTCGTCAGTTTCCTTTTGTTCTATTGACTATTGGTAGAAATATTTTGGGGCTGTATTTCTACAAGATGGTAATGTTTGAGTGGATTTCTCTTTACTGTACATTTTTATAACTATCAAGGTATTTTTTTTGCTTTGAATCATATTTTGCCTATTGTTCACCTAGATTCCTCTTTTGTTGTACATCGTATTTTGACTAACATAAAGATGACTAATACTAATTAACATTTAATTTTTTTCTATCCATTCTTTTTAAATTTCTAAGTAGATTTTAGCTTAGTTTGGGTGTTTTGGTAAGAGTGTTAGACTTTCTCTTTTAAAAAATTCATATTAATGGTAAATATTCACATATTTTGACTTATTTCTACCATTTTCTTTTGCAATTGTTTTCTTGATCTTCCCTTTTTTGTGTGTTCTTTAGAAAAATGATAATTTTAAAAATTGTTTGTTATCTCTTCTTCTGGTTTGAGGATTCCTGCCAAATTTCTATATTTTAGAGGAGGGCTCTCTTGGTTGTTTTTTCATGTACAATTAAATATAAATGTTCCCAACAAAGCCTAAATGTATTCAGTATTTCTGTCTTCCTCCCATATATACTACTAATACAAAATCTTAGCAAACTTTAACTTTTCTCTGAAGTTGTCATCCAGTTACACACACACACACACACACACACACACACACACACACACACACACCCTTGGAGACTTAAGTTTGTTGTGGTGTGTTACTTAAAAAATAGACCCATATATTTAACAATTTTTGTTATTTTGGGATTCCTTATTGCTGCTTGGAATATTATTCTTGTTTATTTCTTTAGTTATTTTATTCTTATTGATCTTAAAATGTTATATTTTTTCACATATTTTTGTTTAATCTTATCTGCATTGGATTTTGAATTAATTTGTTAATTGTCTTTCTGGGAACTTTACTTTTTTGTTCATGTATTCATAGAGTGTAGGATCATTTAATTAGGAAAACCTGTCTTTCTGTTTCCTCCCACCAGCACTCCCCTTATTCTCATCTTTCTACCTCATGCCACTTGCTTTGACCTACTTTCTACAGGCACAGCACTTTGAAAAGATTCTTTCTATCATTGACTCAGTGGTGATCAATACTTATGGGAAGTATATTTGGTTAGGTTCTACCTTGGTGGGGTGATATTTCTTGGTGTCCTCCTACAACCTGAAATAACTCACTCCTAAAGCACTTAACCTAACAAGTAGACAGATTTTCAAACTTCTACCTAAAATTTTTGTCTCGTGTCATCAAGTACCCCACTTGTTGCCTCCCCAATTTCTACTTTAAGCACAACAGAATGGTTAAAGATGTAGCTCAGATCCAGACAGTTTAGGATCAAATATGAGTTCAAACAATTACCTGTATGGTTTCTAGTGAATTGCTGAATTTGTTTGCACTCATTTTTTCTGGTTTGAAAAAGATGAGAATAATAGTGCCTCATAAGATTGCATGAGTTTTGAGAGTCAATATTTGTAAAGATTAGTGTTTGGCTCATTTTAATCTCTCAATAGCTATTGCCTATTATTCCCTGAAGATTTCTGCTCCTAGATTATTGTCCCCCCATCTGCCTCTCTCTCCAGCACAACTGTGCTTTTAATAACATTGTTTTCAGTGACATGTTCTTGTATTCCACTTAAGAAGTTCTCTCACATCTCAGATTTGCTATCACAGTTACAACTCCTTCATTATCTCCACTTAATGATCTCATTCTCTGACTATAGTCTTCAGTTTTCCTCTGGTATTTCACCTTTAATAATTCTTCAGCCCAAGGCATAACCAGTATTCCACTGTTCTTAACCATATTTGTGCTAATTCTCAACCCCTTCTCGCTCTCAGTTGAGCCCTCTTCCAGTAGATCCGTATAATCCACCCACTGCCCACAATCTTTATCTTTCATGATCTTCCTTAGTTATTAGGAAAACTTGTCTTTAGTCTATTAATATTCATGATCTTCCTTACTCAATTAATCTTCTTTAGTTAGGTATTCATGGCAATGCCTAAGTCACGGCCAAACACTGCTTCACTACCCAGTGTGTATGAAGCTGATTGCAAAGAAAATGCCTATCATGCTAATTGATTTCCCGACAAATTGAAGGAAAATAATGTCAAATAAGCTTTAAATTTTTTTTCATCAGTTCTGTAACCCTTCCACAGTCATTTACTTACTGTCCAGTCTCTGCGAGACGGTTCCATCCTTCATAATCATCTCATATTTTCTCCTTTGTGTACTCTTCAATTGGTTTCCAATAAGAAAATGGAGGTGAAGAAAAGAGATTTGACAGGACTTCCTTCCACTGTGTCCATCACCCTATCAGCATAGCTGCATCCATTTCTGCTCTCTTCTCAGTCATTTTCCTACCGTTACAGCCAGGAAGCAGAAAGAAGGGAGGAAGCAGGACTAGAATACTCCTTCCCACTACCCCACACCCTCAGTGCTTAACTAGGAGCAGAATCACACTTATCAGCCTCAAATAATTTGCTCAATTAGTTAGGATAACTTCTCTTTAACCTTCGCATTTTCTCCCTCTCATGTTGTCTTTGTGGGAAAACACCTTGATAGTTTTAGAATCATCACAAAGTAGCTTTCATTGGCCTTTTGAGTTAATACAACTGACTATTGACTTAGACATAATGTTATTTGGACTTATGGCTTTACATCCCACCTGTACATTTGCAACTTTCAAGGTTACGTTTTAGTCACTATTTAAATATTGAAGAAAGTCATCATAAAATTAGCACATTTTGGTCAGTATACTCACCCTTTCCCCGACCTTCTTTCCACTGTCGTTTTTGGTCTTTTGCAATTTGCCAATGCCATTTTTCAAGGTACCCAGGCTGAAAAATAAAAACAAAAAGCCTAGCAGTCATGCTTGACTTATTTCTCATAGACTCCATGTCCAATTGGTGAAATCCAATAGTTCTACCTTTCGAACATATATTAAATCCTTTCTATTATTCTCAGTCTTTTCCATGCCATCATCTCTGACCTAGAATTGTGCAATAGCTTCCTACTACAACTCTTTTTTTCCTTTCCCTTTGAATGCACTACCATCAGATCTCCATACAGCAGCCCATGATCAGCACCTGATCCTGGCAAACCCCTCTCAAAGCCAATGTCTAATGGGGGGAGGGGGAGGTTGTAAACAAAATGCAACTAAAATATTGGATATCAGTAACGTGATAGATGGAGAGAAACGAGAGTAATTAGAGCCCTTCAAGCTTCTTCTATTAGAGAACAGCTAATTAAATCCATGCATTGCAATTGGGGAGTTTCTAGGGTAGGGGCCTTTCTGTGCCATGAAGCAATGTTCAGTGAAACTAATTCCATGGTATAAATTTTCAATAAACCTGATGAAAGTGCTATATGCTAATTAGTCTTAAAATGGAAAGAGCATTTTTAAACTTAATTAACACTATGTTTTTTTTGTGTGTGTGCACTGTTGACAGAGACCAAGTTGTATAGGAACCTTCTTTTATGAATAGTACATTTACTATACATATGTTCATATGGCCTTTTATATTGTGAACTCACATTTTCTACGGGAGGGGTGTAATGGAAATATATTTTATTCTAAGAAGAAAATATTAATGAGGAAAGGAGGCAAGTTAAATTTAGATAGATTAAGCTCAAAAGGAGAAAAAGTAGGCTTTCTTTTTCAGCACACATGGAATCCTTTCACATAATAAGTACCCAATGATAGCCATTTTACCGAAATTGGAGGAATAAAAGTCAATAAGACATGTCAAAGCAATGTGGAAAGCGTTTAGCCACAGTGGGCATTGCCTAAGGAGAAGAAGCTTTCTGTTCTGTCGCTAGTGGCACGTTTGTGATCTCATCCTGTATTCTTCACCTTACTTTCATGTGCAGTAGCTCAGAGTTCCTGGAAATCTCATTCGTACTTTATGCACTTGAACTTCAGGGACGATGCAGACAGGATATAAAAAAAAATTTTTTTTAAGCCAACCATACTACTCAAGAAAAGAGAATCAAGTCATTTCTATTTTGTCTGTCTCCTTAGTCTTTCTGCCTCTTTCATGAAGTCAACCTTCTTTGATAGCTAAGGTACAGCTTTCTATATAAAAGATCTTAAATAAAAGGAGAAATTCGGAGTCTTCACTTGTCCTGATTGTAGAGAATCTTCATATTTGTGGGCAAATTCTGCAGTGATTAATCATTGGATCATAGAAATGGACCTATTGTGTGTTCTCTCATTTCTTGGCTCTTAGAGTAGCGCATGCTCACAAAGTGGCTTCGTTTTCTTTTTTGAACCAAGTGACTCTACAGGATGAAGACTGGAGCAATCCCCTGATGGTCCCTGAAATTTCACCCTTTTTTTGTTATAACTTAAGTGGACTTTCCTTTTAATGGAATGCCCCTAAAGCAGAGCCCATTGTACACAAGGGGCTTGCTTTAATTTTTCTCAACTTTCACTTATTAAGATGCATAATAATATTTTTCCAAAAATAATTTAGTTTGGTTTAAATGCTTGATCTTGCTAAATTTTGACAGGCTGCAAATTGTTTAATTCAAGTCCTTCAGTTCTTTATTAGTTGGATTGATATAAAAGCAGAAGCCAGGGTCTCTTCACTGACATAGCCACGCAGATGACAGGGCTCAGTATCTATTAGTTCAATTAATCATATGGTAGTTTATAATTTTACAAGCTAATCAACTCATCATTTTCTTTCCTTACTGCTATACCAACTACATACATTAAAAATAACACTTTGAAATGCAAATTGTGTTTTAAAAATAGTTACTAAAGTATGTATAGAGGCTTGGAAGAGATTAAAACTATGTCCTCTAACTAATATTAATTTACGTCATCACATTTTCACTATATATGTCACCTTGACTCTCTGAGAAAGTTCAGAGGTTAGAAAATTCTTGCAACTTTCCTTCGCCTTATTTTTAATAAGTATGCATTTTGTTTTCTCCTTAAGAAAACAAAATGCATAATCCCAAATTCTTTGTGATCTACTGCACTGCAGTATCTATAGTTCCTCCTGATTTGCTACACAGATTAAAATGCAATCACTAACAAAGTATATAGAGTAATAGAATGAACAAATATAGCCGTGAACACTGAGCAAGGACTCTTGGCAGCTCTTCCCTGAAAGCTGTGGCGGACCTGCTGTGTGGAGCCCTAAGGCATTCTGACAGTGAGAAAACACACTGATAAATAATGTTTTAAAACATTTAATTAATAACTAAGGCCACAGTATGCATCCCTCTAACTCAGACAGGAGATTTTTTCTTCTTCTTCATCCTTACAGTGCTAGTGACTTTCCTAAAAGATGGTATACAAAAGATATCGGGGATTGCCAATGTTGCTTTAATTAATGTTTTTGACTATAAAATTTTATAAGCTTTCCAAAACGAACTATGAGAGAATAAATGGCAACTTATTTAATAACAACAGTAATAATGATATTTACAATAAGATGTTACAGCATGGAAGCACAGAGCTCAGTTTCAAGATGTGTGCACATGAGGAGCTGGGACAATTCTGCAAACATGATTTTGAGAAAGTTGGTAACCTATGTGTTCCTTCCCTGGGAGGCAGGGACAGCGACAGAACCTACCTCCAGTGTTCCAAGATCAAAAAATTGATAATACATGTTAAATCCTTCGTGCCTGGCACATATCAAATGTTCAGTGTATCTTAGCCATTAACCTTGGAAGCACTGGTATTTTATACAATTCCCCGTGCTGAGCAATAGAGTTCCAAAATAGGCTGTGCATTGAGCCACAGAATGTTAACCTTGCAGAAGTGATGCTCATAGAAGAACTGACTGACATTTCTCTTCATAGTTTCCTCACTAGGATAAAGAGGAAGGAGAGGGAAGATTCCTTATAGACTCCACTTAAGAAAATCAGACATAATTAGGCCTTCATCATTCCACAAACCTGTCCTTGAATCCAACACCAAGTTTCATTCCTTCTTTTTTTTTCTAGTGATTTTGTTTTACTTGATGTTTATTCTTTCTCAGGATAGGTTAGCATGGACTTGTAAATCATCCACTGTAACCTAAGCTCGATGATCCTCCCATGTTCCTCCCAAACACCCTGTGTTTCTGTGTGGACTCCACATGCTGCGACCATGGTCCTGCTTTTCTGTTTTGCTTTTCTTCCAACCCGTATGCTCTGAGAAGACAGGCAGCATCAAATCCTGATGCATAGCACAATGCTTGGTGTACTGTAGGTGCTTAAAAATGTTCCTGTGATGGACGAAGGAGTAGGCTATCGGTGCAAGTAGCTGCATTGCAAGGCTTGGGCTCTGATGGTTGTAGGTTCCTTGCCAATAGAAACATGGGCTTAAAAGATAGGAAGCTAAAGTTTACTCAAGGCAATAGCAAAGTAAATAAATGAAACAAGGAATTATATCTATGCACTGTTGCCTCTTTTTTCTTTGCACAAAGACCAAAGTCTCCTGTGTGTTCACAGTAGAAAAAAAAACACATCTGGAAATGTGAATCTTGTCCGTGTATTCACTTTAACTTATAAAATTTTCTAATTGATTTGAGCCCTTGGAGTATGTATGATTTATCTTTTTAGCATAAGATGATATATAAATAAAAGAATTAGAATGGTCAGAAAGTCAAATAGGGAAAAGTAAAATCGGTACATGGTTCTATACTTTAACAGGCACCTGCACATTAGTGTGTCAACACAAGGAAGGAATTAGTATGTACTCATGCTCAATTTTCCCTTAGTTGGAGAATGTTGGTCCAATGTGTGTAGATGAATGACAGGCCCACAGATTCACTGAACTTCCTCCTTCAGCCTTGATTGTAAAACCTTGATCAAAATTCTCCTTATTCTAATGAAAGCACAACATGGGTTTGTGATATTTTGTACACATTTAACTCCAGGTATTTGCCAGTGACATTTTTTTTAAATATAAGGTTCAAGTCACATATATAAACATGTCATCACATTGATTCTGTCTTACTAATTATCAGTCTTTGGAATGCTTTTCTTTTCCTCTTTAATCCTCTACTAATTTGGCAAGAACTGCTTAGTTCCATCTAGGTTTTTCACCCTATTTCTTTATCCTTGCATTGTGATTGGAAGGCTAATTTGTTCAGGACTTGTACAATGACGAGCTTTTCTCAAAACAGAAGCAGCAAGCTGCTTCACACCAGAGTATACTTGGCCCCTCTCCTGTCAATCCATATGTAGCAGATGCAGATAGAATCTGTTGGTTGGCACAAGAAGCTCTGTGCACATGGCTCCTATTTTTAAGTCTCTGTTGGTATCCATGTGCAGAGAATGCAGCTTGTTACTGATGGACTCTGAATTCCTCCAAAAGGAACCAGACCCAAAAATCCACACACCCAGCCTAAATCTGAAGAACTTGGTGTGGATATATGTGCACATGCGGATATGTGTGTGTGTGTGTGTGTGTGTGTGTGTGTGTGTGTTTGTGTGTGTGTTGACCCCAAAACATGAATAATTCAACCTTCTCATACCTAGCCACTAAGATCACAGCATTCTGAATATAATGGTAGCGATTTCATATAAGTCATATCAAGCTTGAGAGGTCCAGTGATTTTATTGACAGACTTTTATCTCACCCTTACTCCATTGAAACAATGCTATTTCAGATGCACAGATATTTGAATTAATGGCTCCTTGATTTGAAATAATTGATGCAAAGTGGCATAAGGGCAAGTTGTTGAAATATGTCATTTTATGGAGACTAAAGACTCAGAATTAATTTCAGTAACATGCTATGTCCTGCCATTAATTATAAAGGTATGTCAATTGATTTGGTTGTCATCAAAACAAGAGATAAGTAACGTAAGAGATTTGTCAAAATGTTTCCTAGATACTGAAAAAGAGGGGACTACTTAATGTTTTTGTCAGCAGTTGTAGTAATTCCTTTCAATAAGATATTAGCATTTTTATTGCATGTGATTCTTTCCAAAGGATACTAAAATGCCAACTACTAGTTTTTGTAGAGAAAAAGAATTGTAATTCCAAACATTTTCCTTTTTCGTAAATGTCCTTTGTTTTATCTGAGCTGATGCTTTGTTACGACATTCTTACAGTCCCAGTAGTGCTCACTTCTAGATTTTCCACATTGTATATTTTTGTAATGCCTGAATACGTAAAGGTACTTCTGACCTTGTGAGCAATATTACACAAGAAATTATATTTTTGGATAAAGACCTCAAGAATGGATAGAAACAAATGAATGCGACAAAACTGGATTTCAAACATGGTATTGCAGGATTGGAGGAATGGCACAGCAGTTAAAGCACTTGCTTAGCAAGCGCAATGCCCTGAGTTCAGTTCCACAGCACTCCATAACCTGGGCGAGGTGGTGCATGCCTGTAATCCCAGCACTCACGAGGCTAAGGTGGGGAATTGCTGTTCGTTCAAGGCTACCCCTAACTACATAATGAGTTCTGGCCCAGCCTGGGTTACCAAGTGAGACCCTGTCTCAAAAAAAAAAAAAAAAATGGTTATGCTTTACCCACAAAAGATTCATGCTAGTGTCACCAAAACCAGGACATCATCTTGTCTCAGACTTTTATTTATAGTTTGTATCTCAGTTTGGGAATATATTGTCCAATATCTTTCACTTTCGTGTCCACTTGAGACCCCACTGTTTTCAGACCATGGTACCCAGACACATTTATCACATATTCAGTAGAGAAACATTTCTCAGGTTATGAGTGGCTATCAAAATCAGATTAACAGATTTTTAACAGTGTTTTTAATAAAGTACAATAATATAAGAAATATCATGAATATACAAAATAGGAGAAAGTATTAGTTTTGTGAAACATTTGTTTATAGTTGTGTTTGCACACATGAATGCAGGTGCTACTGAGTCAAGATTCAATATACTCATTTTTATAGAACATTGTCAAAATGTTTGAAAATTGTGTTACTGTATCTTTCTATCCATTAAGTAAGCATGGCTATTTCATTCATAAAACTACTTAAGAACTGGCAAGTGACAACCAGTGTAGCCATCCACTAAGAGATTGTACTAAAATTGTGCTACTTTATAGCTTCATGTGAAGTCCTTTGGAGGTTTGCCCCAGCCTATCACCAACTGAGAACAAGAGACTATTTAAGTATAGTTTCTTATATTATCACCACAGCACCAGGAAGTTAAGTTTTCATCTTTGTCCATGTGCGCTCTGCAATACCTGGAACCCCCTGTTGAAGGTAACCTATGATCAGACTTTTCTCCTTATAGACCCACCCACATATTTGAAGATAAATCTGAGGCACCAGTACTTATATTCTACCCCAGAAACACAAGAGATTTTGCTAAAGTGTTTGGCTAATACTCTGTAATTTTTTTTTTAAAGCAGGTCTCTCTCATGCAGAGGAGGGTGTCCTTTCAACCCACTCCAAGTATTGACACTACTTTCTGCCATCACCACTGGCTGTGTAACACACCTCGGCTCTGGTCTGTGGCTTCTAGCTTACCTCAGATACCATCATTAAGCATCTTGAACAAGTTCCTCTGAAGTGACCCTCAGTCTTTAAGACAGAACTTCATATTTCATGCTGCTCTCCATGAGTTTTCTATTTCAATCACTGCATCACCCAAGTCAATTGGATCAGCTTAGATAGAATCGAGGAAGGAGTAGAGACCGTAATTCTTCTCAGCAAGGCCAGTCCTCTGGAGCAGCAGGCAGTGCTACAGGGAAGGACTCTATGATTTATTAAAAGGGCCTCTCTTCCAAGAGATCTGGGCCAGGTGGCTTCAGTGTCCAGTACAAAGATGTATACTTGTTTCTTTAGTCTGTAAGACTAGAACTACTAAAATCAAGGAAGAATTTTTGCTACATCTCCATTTCTGACCAAAGGCAATTGTATTTTTTACAATTGCTAGTGTCAGGATTATGTATATTGACATTGCCTCGGCTTTGGGAGACTCAGCCACAGTTGCATGAAGTGACCTAAAATAAATTAAATCTGCTGGGTTGCTTACTATGGCTTAGGCATTGTATATTTTTTTGTTGGAATATATATTATCTCTTTTAATCTCATTTAATTTTCTTATCAATTCAATATGATCACATTAGTATTCAGTTAAGCCAGGTGGTCCAACTTCAAAGCCTGTTCTTCCCTGAAAAAAAAAAAAAATAGCTAACATGAGTTCTGCAAAATTAGAAAGTAGAAATCCACATTTTCCGGGTCCAATTTCTGTAAATAAAATTTCTAACCCCTCAAAAGAAAAGAGAAAAAAAAAAAAAAAAAAACCTGGGCCTTGTGGTACAGCTTGTAATTCCAGCACTCTGGAGGCTAAATCAGGAGGATTGTATGTTTGAGAACCCAGTGTGGGTAACTTAACAATTTAACAAGATTCTGTCTCAAAACTCTGGACTGGGAATGTAGCTCAATGTAAAGGCACTGGGTCTTGATCCCCAGTACCACACACATACATATCCCTACCAAATCAGTACTCCAAGCCTGACCTCATTAAACTAGATTCTAACCTGTGTAAATAAATTCATACTCACATACCTATTAGGTTTCCGGATTAGAAATATCATCATGAAATCGTCCAAGAGTTGCAGTAATGCTTTTCCTCCCCAAAGGATGATCTTTTTCCTGACTAGGCCTCAGAACCAAGATGTAGACCTTCAAAAGTCTGAAGCTCCACATAGTCTATGTGCCTTCTCAATGTTGAATTCAAAATAAAAACAATACCAAACTCTAAAATGAGGCCTATTGATTCTCAGAATTTATCCATAATGATTGATTCTTTTCTTATTTTTAATTCTTTAAGATTTTTTCTCGAATGGGGATAACATTAGGTACCTCAGCTGTCTTGATAACTTCATACAAGTACAGTCTGGCTAGTGAGTATTTGGCTTTATCTTTTAGGCATCTTTTCCCGTTAGGACTTGCACACACACATACATGTACCTTTAGACCAACAGTTGGCTAACTTTCCTAGCATGTAATTCATGGTATGGACTAATCTCACATATAAAACATTTTCGCTCAAGAATAAAAGTCATTTATATTTCAGTAAGATTTAAAAGCGCCTGGGGCCTTCCACCAGCAGCCCTCTTCCCAAGCAGTAGGAGGCCCACTCCGCTTGCCGCCGCCGATGTGGTTGTTCCGGGTTGTTCCGTCCCTGTGTCCCTGTGTAGAGCTCTCCTGCGTAGCTGCAATTCCTTCCACACCCTGAGTCTTCCCCTGCTACTGCTGCTGACTGCTGCTGTCCCTGCCGAGTTCCTTACCTGCTTTACTTCCATCCGCGGCAGCCTGCGAGTCTCAGATGCTTTGCTGTGTATATTAAACTGTGAGCTTGTGTCAAAGAAGCTGTGAATTCATTACCAGGAGGCTGTGATTCCCTCCTAAAATTCCGTCTCCTTACACAGTTTGTCCTTCATTATTAGTGAATTTTCATTCATTTCGAGTTGTATGATACTGACAGTTTTAGTCAGCTTCTTTCCCAAGTGCCTTTTAGAACATAATGGGACAAATACTTAAAACAACAGAAAAAAAGATGCGGATGTAATTCCTTATCTTTCTCTCCATTTGAAAAATCGCTTTCCTAATGGATTTTGTATATGAAGTCCACAACTTCCCAGCTTTTTTGTTAAGGTATGCTTTTTTTTCCCAGGTTAACACATTCAAGTGTTAGATAATCACAGATCATACCAATATCCTTTCCTAGAATGTCAAGTTAATTTTGGATCAACACCACCTAATAATATAAGAACATGAGCTTCCACATCGTTATTTTTTATTCATTTTATTTTTCTAAAACTTCTCTCTTAGCCCAGACATCTTCCTGTATCAGAGACAAATCTGTGAAAGTCACATGATCTTTGTCTTTCAAAGCTTTAATCTCTCCAATTTTCAGGGAGAAAAAAATATATATATATATATGACTCTCTTCTTCCGCTGTGTAGACTAATGACAAAAATTACTGGATTAATGTGTGGAAAGTGTTTCGGAATTCTCCTAAGAAAGACATTACGTATGTAGCAAGTATTATTATTATTTTGCTACTTTAGCTGTCTTAGTTTTCATCTTTCAAAGTCATTTGGGTCATTTACTATGAGATTTTCCAATTCCTTGATGATTTTAATGGCTCTTTGGAGATCCTTTGACGTCTGCTTAATCCTCCTGTTGATGATGCTTCTGCTTGTGGAGTTCAGGCTTTTTTCACAACACATTAATATTCAGGATTAAAAAAATAGTTGTAGCTATTTTGTGTCTTGATGAAATTGCTTATCTTTTGGAGAAAAAGTTTATGATCACGCTTTCTGAATTGGATTTTAAAATTATTTTGGTAGACTTTTTTGTAAACTTTCTTAGTGAGAAGGTTAAAAAGAACCTCAGAGCCAATTATTAATGATATTATTTGAAGGAAATATAATTGAACATAGTCTATATTCTCTAAAAGCAGCCTTAATGCTTATGTCTTTAGTATGACAGTCTCCATCCTCTGTAAATTAAGGTTGAAAGAAGCATTTCTACTTATTCTTTGAATGTGTATCATGTGCAATGAACTTCTACACACCTATTATCAAAATCTACATTTCTCACAATACCCAAAATTGTGAGGGACAGAATATATGGACTCTTTTATGGATTTCCTGTCTTCTTAAGTCCTGTGAGCAGGAAGTAAGATCGCAGGCAAGTTTCTTTCACAGATTCATATCATTATAAAAACTCCAGAGTAGAAACTGCTGAAACCAATCATTACTGGTGTTTTCTCAAAAAATTATACTTATAAAGTAGTTGAGAATTTTCTTCAAGGTTTATTGTCATGTATAACTACACTAACTATGGTCCCATATTAATATTAATTTAGGATAACATAATATATTTAACTTATATAAATCTTATGCTTGGAAGACTCAATATAAAAGAAGAGAGTCAATCTTAAGTGTCCTTGTCTTGGTTTTGGGTCCCCTGAAGTAATTTCTTTTATTTTTTTGAGCAAATAATATTAAGTAGTTTTGTTTTTATAAAGGAATACTAATTTCTTGTTTTGATGATTAACAAATAAAAAGAAATACTGAAGCATTGCCGTATCTTTACTACACTAAATTTTAGGGGAAGAAAATGGCTCCCGTCGAGAGGTTTTTGTTTTTGTTTTTTCCTGGAGAAGAAGGCCAGCTGTTAAATATGGAAGGGATTAGACAATCCTAAATTTGCAATCTCTATTGAAACAAGTGCTTGAGACAATGGAATAACAAGTTTGTGAAAAGCTCTTAGGAAAGTTTACAGTGAGGGAATCAGCTCTCTTTTCCTGAACCACAAATGTCAAGAGTTTGGAAGAAACAACATTGCTCAAAGAGGGTTCTTGCTGTAAAAGGAGCTCACTTTATAGGTTATTAACCTCCAGAGCTAACTTACACTTACAAAAAAAAGTAAATAAAAAAGTAAGCTTAGTACTACAGAAATATAGATCTGAGTCTAAAAAAGAGACCTTCTACAAGATACATACCCTAGTTTATGTTGCAAAGCCATCGTGTAACAAACCCGAATATAAGAGATGGCTTATTAAAAAACATCTGAATGTCATGAGTAGATTTTGCTTGAATTTTGATTCACATAAACCAATAGTAGAAAGGACATATTGGAGAAATCAGGGAAAGTTGATTATGAGGTGTTCATTGGGTAATTACAGTGACTTATTCATTTTGGATGTAATGGCATCATAATTGGAAAATATTTTATACAGGTATATACTGAAATGCAAGTCAAATGAAAGAATAGCTGACATTTAGAATATTTCAACCAAGATTTAAAAAATAGAAGAACCAAATAGAACAAAATGTGGATGGTCACATGGAAAATTGTTACGCTTTCTGTTTTTATATATGTTTAAAAGTTTTCAGAATAAAATTATTTTTAACCAAGGAAAATAGTGTTGGCTAGTAAAAGCACTTCAGATTTCTTATTTTTGTTTTCACTATACCAACAATAGTGCTGAATTCTTACATATTGTCAGTGCTAAATATTTTGTGAAAAACTGGTGAATTGGGATAATTTTTTTCACTTAGAATTACTCAAATTATCAACTAACTCATTTTGCGTGTGTGTGCGTGTGTGTGTGTGTGTGTGTGTGTGTGTGTGTGTGTGTCCTCAGTTACATCACAACTTTAAATGTTGAAATGAGTATGCACTCATTGATAACAAACTCATTTTCTTCACATTGTTACAAATTTGGCATCTGCCCTCTTCTCTGAAAGCACTGAGATCTTGCCCTTCTCAAATGTTCTGAGATGAACCAGATATTCTTATTCCTATTCTGCATTTTCTGTGGCCAAATTGCTACCTCATTTCTCAGTGCCTTAGCAAATCGTTCATAGATTTAAACATTCAGCCCAAGCATTGTAACATTTATAAAATATAACTAATTCTATTTCTTGTATGTCTGCTGCTCTGTAAACTGTTGTCTTTTCTTTACTTTTCTTTTCTTTTCTTTTCTTTTTTTGTCTCTCTACTGGATGATATAACCATTAGGGACAAGGACAGTGTCCTGTATTTCCTCCTTGTGTCTTCTCCCAAGCACAGAATCTCATATATATTAGTAACTGTCTAGATACTTACAGAAAGAGCGGAGAAGAGTTTGTAAGTATTCGTGTGTGGTGATGCAGTTCAGTAACCACAGGAAGCTGGGATCTTGAGGCTGAACAGTCAAGTTCAGTTCGAGCCCAGACTGGGCAGCTTAGAAACTTAGTGAAACTCTAAGGAAAAGAAAAGTGTGTGATTTGATGCAAAGGCATACGTTGAAAGTCTTACCACTGAGACATTCTTATTGAGAGAAATTTTTCTTTTGTTTCTTTCTTCCAGTCCCCGGGGAATTGTATTTTTGGCATTCTAGGCAGGAGCATGACAGTTTGGCCAACTCACGTATCTGGGGACTGGTTTTGCATGCTTTTAAGTCCATGGCTCTTTTTCGCTCTCAAAATTCAGCAAGTTTGTTCAAGTACAACATACTTTCTTTGTTTCCATTCCATTGTATCCACCTTCTTTTTTTGCTCCAGTTTTATCACTAGCCAGAACATACCTTCCTGAAAAATTCCCTTTTCTGTGGACTTCCCCTAACTCATTTTCTTTTTCCTGTTGCTTGTAGTACTACATTACTGAAGTGTGAACTTTCTCCATCTCTCGCTAACCTATCCTGTGTACATACTAAGGACAACTTTGAAGCTGGCCTGGCATCTGGGAATAGCTCTGTAAACTCTCTTTTCAGAGTCAAAGATCTAAGACAACATTGTTCACTGAGTATTTCAGTTGCTGCTGCATTCCTATGAGGTGAAGATCGGGAGATTTCCAAACCTATGAAGACGTTCTTAAAGTTGTCAGATTTTCAACTTTGCTGCGTTCATCCTGGGTCGCTAAAATGTTTTGGATCTTTGTGAAATGCAAGCTTGAGTCTCCTTTCCTTGAGGAGCAGCAGCTTTTGCATTTTTCTCTCCAATTCTGTTAGCAGAAATCTTCTACTTACAATTTCACCCACATTGGTTTACTGAAAACTAGAATGTGAATAAGCTTGGAGAAGTCTGTTACTGACTCCTTAACTGGTACTTCAAAGAATTCTACAACTTTGAGGGATTCTTTTCACATTTTTCAGGCAAGAAAAACACCATAGATATTATTTTAGGGAAGATTTGGAACCAGAGCATTTGAATAAAAAGACACAGCAATTATTTCAGAAAGTAGCAACAATTGGTTCTAGTCCTCTCAAGGTCTTATTAAATAAAACTTTATGACTATGTTAAAAAAAAAAATGAAAAGTATCCGGAGAAAATGAAAACAGTCTCCAGAGAACACGAGATAAATGAAGGGTGCTAGATGGGAAAGAAATTATACCGAACATCCTCTGAGGTACGGGGACCAAGCAGGGCCACATCAGTGTTTTCCAGTTCAGATGATAGAAAATGAATTCAATAGGATAAGTTCTTATTACTCAATCTTTACAATTATTGCCTACCCTCTTTTATATAAAAACTTGGATCTGTGCAGATGACTGTGGAAACACTTAGAACAACAGATACATTATTTTCTCAAAGCAATTTAGTTTTAGAACTCACAAAGAGAGAAAAATAATGTCAGGAACAAAATGAACCCAGAAGTCAGAAGGAACTGTGAAAAAAGACTCTTCTAGTTTTCTTCTGGAGATTAACAGGGGTATTTGTTATATTATTTAATGAACTTGGATGTACTCGGGCGCAAATTCAACTATGAAAATAGAGAAAGTAAAATTCTAATTATATTGATACCCTATTTTGTGTAAAATGTCAGGCTCATCTTTGCATAAGAGAAAGAAGAAATATTTTGCATAATCCACATTATATTGTTCTAAAGATAGGCTATTTATGGAAGGTAGAATTGAGCCTACCCAAAATGTTGCTGGCGGGGTTTCTTATAAATACACATGCCAAGAACATTCCACCATGGGATGTCTCTGTGTTAAAGTTACTTGAGAAATTTCTACAACTGTGTTGTTTTTCCCCTGCAGTAATCTAGCTATTGGAAAGCTTAACACTCGCCTCATCAATAACATGGTAGAGCTTTAATTTTAATGAGACAAGGAACAACAGGGAGGAAAACAGAGTGTGAAGTAAAGTGTAATCTAAAACAGGAAACCTTTATGGAGAGAGATTTGGCAAAAGTGATGGAGGCATCTGGCAAATTTTATTGGTTTTGTGACAGAAATCATAAACCACTATGACTCTTAAAGTAAATGGTTCTCAAGAGGAATGGTAAGGTAGTGGCTGCTACAGAACCTGGAATAAAGTTCTTGTGGTACCACTTAGTACACATTATTTGGCACGTTGTGCATCAACTTCCTTATATATGAGTGGACACAGTATCAGTGACTTGATATCTAAAATACATTTAGAATAATGCTTGGTATACATCAAATATGATACATCATTTTTTAAATGAAATAAGTATCAAAAATACTGACAATGGAAGCACAATCTCTAATTATGATTTTGCAGAAAAAATAATAAACCTTAATATATGTGTATAAAAATTCGTACTTGATTTTTAAAATTCTCTTTCTATTTATATTCACTGAGTCTTAAAGGTAATGTATTAACTTTTATTCTTTGCAAATTTTGTCACTGTCTGCAATTTTTTGTAACATCACAAAAGCTTGATAGCTACTATCAGAATCAGAATCTACCAGTAAGACTGAAACTGTTACTGTGTTGGGAAATTTTGTAAGACTCTTGTTGTTTTAACAGGATCCACATGGCAAAGATACTTCTTTAACTCTTGTGGTCCATTTCTAGGAGTGTTTTCCACATAATCCAATCCTAGCAGAGCCATAAAAAGGGGAAACCAAATGCATCTTGTGATTACAGTTAGTTATTTCTGATGATATCACCAAAGAGTTAATCATAGGATCATTGAAAGATCAGATTCTCTTTCATGAGAAGGGGAACGATGAGGCAAAAACTTTTGCCAGTCACTGGTTGGATAGTTAGCCAAGGATGATGACAGCTTGGCCCTGTCACTATTATAGCTGTAAAAATCATGTTCATGTTGAATTTAGACATGAGAATAATGAAGATTTTTCATGAAGATCTTTACAGATCTTTCTAACCTAACTTTTGTGGGTTTCTTTTCTTTGCCACCTAATATTTCCAGATTACAGTATTTACTATAAATTGGAAGAGACAAAGAAAAGCAAAGCAATAATGAAAACAACTGGGATCATGAGAGACTAATAGGAGAACAGGCTTACTCCTGATGTAATGAAAAAACTGTCAAAGGCAAATGCTTATGATCTGTTTTTATGTATGTTACAATTATAATAACTCCCATTAACTTTTTCTTTTTTACTAAAATTAAGCATCTCCAAGTCTGCTCCTTAAACTTAATGAAGAAAGTAAAATGTTTTTAATTATTTTCTTATTCCTCATAAGGACACTTGAAAAATCCTGTAAACATATTTGACGAGCAATGTTTTACTTCATATTATAGAATTTTCAAACTTCAAATGTATTCTACTCAAATACAAAAAGGGAAGATTTATGGGGCTTTGGAAGGATTTCCACAAAATTGGGCAGATGCTCACATATATTTGTGTGCATTTTCAAATGAATGCACCTTGTTGTACTCCATCTGTTTGGTACTTTAAACTTTTTTTTGGAAATGACATCTCAAAGACTCAAGGAGCCTAAGATGCACACGTACACAGTAATAAGATTTTAAACTTGTTTCTCAGCTAAATGAAAGCATATTTGCTGAAGTAGTACTGCTGAAATGTTTCTTTTATTAAGATTAAAACATTTTGTAGAATAACATTATAATGTATTTCAGATCATTTTTCTTGTTTATTCATGCTATTGTGTCTTTCTCAATGTCTTTGGCTATAAAAATGTCCTATTATGTTTTAAATACTGCAGGCATCAGGGAAGGAAGCGGTAATGATTTGTGTTTACTGCTACCCAAAGTTCAGTAAAGGTTAACAAACTCCTACTACTAATGGAATTGAATATTTAATTTAAATCTAGGCCAGGTGATGGATATAATCATTCTTGTAAAATCGGTTATAATTATACCTAAACATTTCAACCTCAGTCTTATACTTTCTGTGCCTAAATAGAATATATTAGGTGAGGATGGTGGTGTTATTTGAGCTACACTCCTTTAGGGCCCACCTGACGACTTTTCTCCATCGTTACTTACTGAGACCACACAGGTTAGGATTTGGTGCACTAGAAAGGAAAGCCAATAGCTTCAGGTAGTTGTTAGGCAGTAACTAAACAATTGCTTAAAATGAAATGATTTTGAGTTCTGAAGCTGAGAAGACTTAAGAATTTGACTTTCCTCGTATGCAGTATACCAGAACTTAAACCAGACAACTAGGAAATTGAAAATAACATTGCCTCATGAAATTTACACTTTCTTTTCCTAAGTTATGAAACAAAAACTCCGAATTTTAAAGAAATTCTTTATGGAAAGTCACAACTTCTCTACTGAAAAGATGGACATATATCGGTTTAGCATTTTAAATGTAATTCTAAATTAGGAGTTCTCAGTTAAATTCCTTTAGATTAGAATAAGATTGACAGCTTTAGTTTGTGTGAAAATGGCCAGTTTGTGTTTCCTGGGAAAAATCTTCCATATTGAATTTTCTCCATAGAAAGAATGGAAAACTGGAGAGGAAAGGATGTTCCTTGAAGAAAAATGAACAGACTGTTCTTTGCAATTCTACTGAGAAAATCATCAAACCAGTATGGTTACTGATTTGCTCACTCATTAAATCAATTATTTTCCTATGTTCTATGTGTCATATGCTTGGAGGATCATATTCTATAGCTGTGAGGAAAAGAGGTAAAATATTGGTTTTCCAAGAGCTTACAGAACATAGAAAGGGGCAGAGAATGAACTTGGAGTCTCACTCTAGCTATAAACAGGGCTCTTTTCAGTCTCAGCGTGTTCCTGTGGGAGCGTGAAAGGGTAAGATCTCCTGCTATGGTTTGGACAATTGTTCATATGTAAAGACATGGTTTGAAGAGGAAGGAAGCCATTGGAAGTTGTTGTGGACCTTCAAAAGGAGGATTCTAGTGAGAGGCTCAGTGATTATTGTGCATGTGCTCTGAGAGTAGAAAGAGGACCCTCACTCTCATTGTCTTTCCGTTTCTTTTCCTTTCCTTCCCCTCTCCTCTCCTCTCCTCTCCTTTTCTTCCCTTCCCTTCTCTTCTCTTTCTTTCCCTTTCCTCCAGAAAGGGGAAACAATCAGCTTTTGCCAAGTGCTGCAGGTCAGCGTTATCCCTCAAGAACTTAGACCAATCACCTTGAAAACACGGAGGTTACTGGTGATGTATTTTTCTTGAAAAAGCCCAATCAAAAGCTGAGACTGACACAGAAAGGAGAATTGGTAACAATGTGTTGACACTTACGCTGCCACGTGCTTGTGCCATGATGTGTCAATGCCACTGGAGTCTTAAACATGGGGCCATTTAACTTTTCACCTCAAATTTCAGAACTATAAGCCAAAATATACCTATTTACTTAAGTAGCTCATATAAGGTTTTCATTTTAGTCATGAGAAACTGACTAATCTAGTGACAATGCGTTATTGTCGAGAAGAATAAAGGATAAAGGTTGCGAGAGTATGGAGGAGTGAATGCTCTTGTTATTAATACAGAATGTTAGGAGAAGTTCCTATACAACATATCCCCATTAAATATTTATTATTAGAAAACCTCTTATTTTTTATTTCTCATATTTCATGGTAGACACACACTTCCCAGTAGGCATCTTTTAATGGGAAATGAGAGAGAGCGGCTGGTAAATAATGCAGGGAAGGGTGTTGATGCAAGGACACACACTCTCGGGCAGAGATATGTTTGAGCCCCTCAAGGCTAGCAGAGGCCAGTGTGGGTTGTGGAGAGTGGGGCAGCACAGACTGTAGCCAAGAAGTCAGTATCTTTTAAGGATATGGCTATCTTTCTGAGTAAATGATTCATTCGGCGCAGAGAAAGGACCTGCTTTGAATTACATTTCAAAAGGATCACTTGGGCTTCTGTGATGATCATATGCTAAAATCCACTGAGCATAAGTGTGGTGAGCAGCTTGTAGGGATGCTTGGTTAGACTGGGCAGAAGGGCTGGGTACATTTAAAAGGTTGAGAGTGGTATTATTTGAAATGATGTGGTTAGGTTTTGAATAGAGGAACATCCTATACACAATATCTCTCACAAATATTTATTATTCGACCACCTCTTATTTTTAATTCTCATATTTCATGGTAACACCCACCTCTCATATATTTTAAGATGCTCCTCCTATATGAGAAATTAACATTTATGTCTTCTAGACTCAATAAAACATTTAAATATAATATACTAGATAAATCTCAACTTGAAACTCAAAAACAGTGGTTTGGTCAACAGAATCGCCAGTAGGTATGAAAGTTTAAAAGGCCTTGAGTACAAAAGGCATTAGATAATTAGATACAGAAGCTGGTGTGCGGGGGGGGGGGATATATTTGGATATAAATTTTAGTTTGAGATACCACATTAAAAGAGAGCGGCCATTTTAATGTCTCAAGTGTGACTGAGTCTGACTGAAAGAGATGAGGATCTATGGAACCAGCCTAGAAACAAGGAAGTGATCAGATCTCACGGGTTTTGAAAAATGGTGGGAAGAAATGACATTGTGCTACAATTCACCTAGTAGGTGCTGCTCCATTATTCATCCTTAATAAAACTATTTCTGTATTGTATTTTGTTAAAAAACACTCTGTTTACATGGAACACTCAGCCAAACAAGTCTTACCATATCTGTTAAAAATGTATGACCAGGCAGCCTTCTACAAGTTTATGGTAGGTAGTATGTCTTCATGCATTATTGTGTTGAATCCAAAGAAAAACAAATATTTATTAGAACCCGAGGGAACATTTCAGTTTTGAATATATGAAGAAACAAAGTATAATTTTCTTCTTATTTAAAAAATTATATTTAACAAAAATGTATGTGAATATTTATGGAGTGACAAAACAGTGAGATAAACTGACACCTGGGTAGAATCTATAATGATTTCTGTTTCCTAAAATTTCTATTGTTTCTTTTGGTTAAAAACCTTTACTCTCCTCTTATTTTCTAATGGTAATTTGATAAGGAAGAACAGTCAAATGAAATGATACAAGAAAATGCATTTCATAATTTCCTTGGTTTTCAAAGGAAGTACATAGAAACTAAAGATGCCACCAGAGATTTAAATTCAAAATTAAAACTGTGCAATGAAAATTCGAAACCAATGTGATATCCCAACAGCTGTGGTTGAACTACTAACCTCTATGCCTTAGGAGTTAACTTAATTTTAAGGCTTTTGAAATGTTGATGATGAAATTATTGATACATGATAATAATCAGTTTTGAAAGGTGAATTCCATATGTCATTGACTTAACTAGAGTGGTTATCTCTAACCTGCCTAATCTAATATAGTACAAGTATGGACGAATTACCCATTTTTAAGAATGTAATGAAAATTATCTCTTCCTTTTCTTGAAGTAAGGTACAGTATGTTTTCAAATTCACTGTCCCAGGGTATCAGCCATAGGGTCTCATTTCAAATCCATGAGGCCTAACCTCCAGCATCCTAAACCTTACCCTGCTCTATTTATACTTTCACTCTACCAGAATCCTATACTCTACATTTTTCTTTCTCCTTTAATATATAAGAGCTGTTGAAAAGCAAGGAATTTCTAAGGGTGGGGTCTGGCTGCTTTTCCCAATGAGATTTTTCCATAGAACACAAAACCCCAACTTACCTAGTTCCATCATGGGGTGGGATTGACCTGTTTGAGATCTCAGAGCTGTGGACACTCATCATATTCTTTGTCACGTGTCACCCATTTCAGTGACAAAGTCGGCCTTTCTAGAAATAAGTCTCCTTAATAATCACTTTTTGACCCTCCAAGTCAATTCATTATTGGGGATGTCAATCTGTAGGACATTTTGATGTGTCTAAGGCCTTGTGAATGCTTGCTGTTAGCTCTTGCCATTACCCTTCATGCTGAAGTGCAGTGTCTCACCCTTCTTTAAAAAATTTTTCCAATACATACATATGATAAACAATACATATATCATATATAAATAATGTATCATATATATAGTAAGTAACATTTACATTGGACTTGAGTATTTTGTGCACGTACATATTGCATCAAAATTACAACCCTTTGCCCTCCCCCTTTTAGATCCTCCTGCACTTTCCCTCTCCCCCTGATTCCCACTATCACCCCGACTTGGTTCTATAAAATGAATGTCTTCTGGGTTTCTCATGTCAGAGAAACCATTTGATAATTAACCTTCTCCATCTGATTCACTTCACTGAGCACGATGGTCTCAAATTGCATCCATTTACGTGCAAAAGCATCAAAACTATCTGACTTTATAGAACAGTAGTACTCCATTGTGTACATACACCACAAATTTTGTAACCATTGGTCAATTGATGGTGTCTTGATGTCATCCACATTTTGGCTATTGTGGTGCTGCTATGAACAAGGGTATACATGCATCTCTCCCCCTTCTTCTTAAAAACATAGATACCCCCCCCCCAAGTTTTCATCTCAGCACATTCTCTTTTTGTTCCCATTTCTGCTCCGATGATCCAACTCTCATTTCTTCACAGACAACTCTCAGTTCCTCATTTCAGTCCCATCTCACCAGTAACGGATTCGCCTCTTCCAGAAAACCATTGCCACATGTTCTACCCCTAGTTTCTTCTCCTGTTCTCACACAGATCCTTTCTCTTCCTGGATTCTGTCCATGGCTTTCTCTGGCCAAAAACATTACAGGCCATCTTTGAACTCCTCTTCTTCCTAATTCCACATAACTCAGCTTCTGTCTGTTCCTGAAGCCACTGTCCTGGTCAATTTGCCACTGCATCTTGTTTGAGCTAGTGCAGTAAATGCTGAAACATGCCCACGTATGTTAAACTTCTAGGCACCCATCAAGGCAGTTATAAAGCATCAACGTAGAACATGAGCTTTAGAATCAGACAGACATGGGTTCAGATGTCACTGTTGCAAGGGTTCTATGACCTTGGCTTAATTATTTAACCTCACTTTGTCTAAATTTTACATTGCAAAATGATGGTGATAATGTTACAAACATCATGGAGAATTAAGTTATATAATTTGTATCTTGACCTATAAAGCTTTTGCACAATGGTGAAACAACTATGTGCCAATAAATATGTTTCCCCAAGTCTCATCCTCAGGTCTTTTGCAGCCACTGTCCTTTCTGAAATATGCTTCAATTATTCCATTAGATCCCTGATAAAATATGACTTCTTCAAAGGGAACTTCCCTCATCCTCTGAAGAAAGCTATCTCCACTGTTCTCTATGCCTTTGCTTTGCTTCTTTTTCTTTGAAGTGGATGACATTCTACTATACAGTTACTTGTTTATTTGTATATTGTCTACCCAACTATTAATAAATTGTAAACTCCATGAATCAGATTTTCATTTATTCTGCTTATTACTCAAATCTACCTGCCTAGAACAGTCCTTAAAATATGGAAAACTATTAATGAATGTGTACTGAATTATACATTACAAAATAAATTACTTTAATACATTTTAATTTTCATAAAAGACAGTTCCAAATACTATTACTATAGTAAATTATTTTATTCAGTTGCCTGAATCTATTATCCCCTCCTATAAAATTTGTATATATTTCTCTAATAAAATACGTGTTTTGATTTGGATATTTATTTACTATTTCAATACATTTTTCTGGACCAAAGACAGAAATACTGTAACTCAGGGATCAGCAAACATATTCCATGAAGACTTTATATTTTGCCGACTACAGCTTCTGTCATAGCCGCTAAACTCTACTCTTACACAGAAAAACTCCAAAAAGCTATAGACCCTTGTCCTCGTTACTTTTTGTTACTGGAAAAGAATACCCAACATGCAGAAATTAGAGGAGGAAAAATTGATTTTATTTCACAGCTTCGGAAGGTCACAACCTACTCATGGGCTACAAGGAACAGTGGTAGCACACGGCAGAGATGGAGAGGAGGCAGCTCCTCATCACACTGACAGCAGGAAGACAAGTTCTAGAAGAACGGGAGGAAGTAGCAACTGTCCTTCTAGATCCTATCCCCATGATCTGCCCCTTCAGTGTTTCACCCCTTCCAGATTTAAGCCACTAATCCACCACGAACCTGTAATCTCTAAACTACCACATCCTGTCTTCCACCACACACCTATGATTCGCCACTTACCATAATCCACCATTCTGACAAAGCCCCCATCTCCAAATAGCACTTGGGTCTACAGGTAACTCATGACATCTAAATACATAACACTCTTGGGGGGACATTGAAGATCAAAACCAAAGTAACCTTAAATAAGAGAAAAGTGTGGTAGTAGTGTGCTACAGTTGCTCTGACTCCTCAGAATGTATTCACTGGTCCTAAACATGGTAGCTGTTATATAAAAGTCACTCAATTTTATGAAATTTTTATTAAGCATATAATAAGATACATGGTTTGCTGTTATATATCAATTGAGATGGGAAGCAGAGACACAATAATACTAAAGGTATTGTCACAAAATAATGGAAAGTGCCATAACTTATTGAGCATTTAATTTCATGTTATGTCCTGTCACTTGATTCTAATAATAGTAACCGAGGAAAGGAAGTAGTAACTAGCATTTAGGAATCAGGTGGTCTTTCCTGCTTCCTAAGGAAGGAAGGAAGTTAGGCCATCTTTTCAGGTGTACCAAAAGGAATAATAGTCATGTTGTAAGCAATATACTGTGAAATTTAAATGCCTCATATAGTTTAATTTGATTTTTACAACATGGCTTTGAAATTTATAATATAATCCTCATTTCATAGATTGAGAAAATGAGGCTCAACAAGTTTACGTGATTTTCCTGACACCATATATCTCACAGACAAAAAGAAACAGATTAAAGTTTCCAAACCTTAGTGAGTGACTCTTCTTCTCTGAAGCTTCCATAATCGAAGTACTCCCGAAAACAATCTCTTGGTATATGGATAAAATATTAATCAGAGAGCTTTGGGATTCTTTAAACAAAAGGAGAAATTAGTCAATTCTTGATTTCCTGCATTCTCTGCCCCCTTTCTAACCACGTGACTACCACTACTCATGCCCCAGGATCCCAGGTTACTCAGGCTGTGGGGACCTCTTGGCCTTTACAGCAGGCTAGATGTATTGATTTCCATATGAGTTAATTTACTTTTGATTTTACTTCTCCAGCCCTTCCTTAAGCTACCCCCAGATCTTCTCACCTGTTTTTTCCACTTACCAATTATTTTCTTCACTCCGGTACCAGCACACCCGTGAGTTCTACTTGTTTGTCCTGGCTTGTGGAAAAATCTGTATTTGACCCACTCCTAGTGGAAGTTATTTTGAACCATACTTGACATTGATATTTATTCTGTATGTGTGTGTGTGTATGTGCGTGTAAGCACATGCATGAGTGTGTGTATGTGTGTCTCCTTACCGAAGTTTTAAAGACCAAGTTCTGTCATATCTGCTGTGTCTCTATCATAATAACAAAATACTGACGGATGCTGAGTTGAAGACACCAAAATAGTGATATTGGTGATTGGGTCTGGCATTGCAGCTCAGTGGTTCAGAAAGTGGTTGACATGTGTGAGGCCCAGGGTTTGACTCTTGCTACCACAAAGAAAGAAAGGAAAGAAGGAAGATAGGAAGAAAAGAGATAGTTGAAACACATTATTTAAAACACAGACATATTAAAAATGACATTAGTAAAATGAAAAATGGAATGTATTTCTATTATATCCTAGAGACATAAAGTTAATAAGATCAAAAAGCTAAATAAAGTATAATGAAACAGGAATGCTTGATATAAGGGTCAACTCAGCATGATAAAAAGAGGAAATGACTCCAGCGTTAGATTTATTTTCTGACTTTTTTCGGTCTTAATGAAAATTCCAGGGCTAAGCTAAGTACCCAACTTATATGACAGCGCGCAAAGCACGCTTTCATTGTTCAGTCGTAAAACTGTTATTTAGCAGTCATCCCAGAGCCCAAGCTGAACAACAATTAATATTAAGATCTCACTGTGCAAGTGGCACCAGGCTAGGCATTTAGAAAGGAGCCGGAGGCATTTATTTTACTTCATCTCTGCTCTTAAGAAGCTTGCAGTTAAGATAAATGCATTGAAAAAAGCGTACATATCCATCCGTGTATTAATGAGAAGGCTAAATGATCGGATGCGGAGTGTGGGGGAAGAAAAGCTCAAAGAACCGGGATTGTTCCCTGCCTGTTCTGTATTTCGATGCCGCTTTGAATTGACGTGTGGGAAGGAGAGAAGATGGGCGGGACCGGAAACGCTGAACCGAGAACGGGGCGGAAGTGGGTTTGGTGGGGGGGGTCTCAGATCCTGACCTTGCTGCTGTATGTCTGCACGTGCTGTCCTCAGCAGCACAAAACGGAAGCAACCGATGCGTGTTTCATACTCCTCTGTTCATTTGCCTTATTAGCAGACTCAGCCGGGACTGGCTCGGGCCCTGTTGGCCGCCGCTACCCGCCCCGCGTCTCGTGCTCTGCACCTCTACGGTTGAGCTGTTCGCCCCTGACTTTTCTGCTTCCAGAGAAACTTAATAGACCACGTCGCTCCCTCTATGAATCTGCAGACGATCTCACTAAATTGTGGCGGTTTCATGTTCTTCCTGTCTCTTTTCGGTGCCGTAAAGCCCCGTTACAGCTTTTCAACCGATCAAGAGGACCATAAAATCGAAGGAAGAGTCCACAGGTCTGACGTCCAGGCCAGCTTCGTGGCTAATGAATTTTAGAACCCCCCTCACGATTGAGCATTGGCAGTGAAGGTTCTAAAACCTCCACAAGGGATAATAATTCCATTTGAGATGTTCAGCTAAGATCCAAATTTGTATTTCCTCAACGTAGGGACCAAAACAAAAGGAGCCAAACAAACGCTGCAGGATTGGTGGTTGGATATAAATAGTTACTGTGAAGATGCGGAGAACTGAATGTTCTGGTGACATAGCCTCGGCGGGGCCGCCAGGAGGTGGCAAGGTTCAAGGGCAAGGTACGCAACCCTTTGCTTTAGACCTTGGGTGCCTACCATCATTTAAAGCATCTCTTTTGCTTAAATCCTCGCTTTTTTCTCATGATTCATGCCAAATGAAACAAAACATACTGCTTCTATCTCAGAAATATCAATACAATTAATCTCCTTTTCGTGCATATTGACAATATTTTGGCTTTTCTGCTTACCTTAAGGTCATTTAATAAATAATCCCCAAAACTGGTTTTTTTCCATCATCCAAAACTTTATTCAAATCCACACTCCAAATTTTTTTGCAGGATTTACTTATAGGGACTCAATTGTACCTCTCCTTCTCCACCAAGCTCAGACGGTGAAGCTCTTACAATAAAACGGATTTGGAACTGCGAACCTTGGCAGATGATTAAGGTTACCTAAGTTTACAGGAGCGCGGCTTTTGTCAGGGAATTAGTGCTGCTAGTAGCAAGGACATCGGAGAGCTTGCCCTCTCCCATTCTTAATTTTTTCCTATCTTTCTTTCCCCAGTCTTTCATTCTTTCCCTTTCTCTACAAGTGAGGACACAGCAAGGTGGCAGTTGGCAAAGTAGGAAGAGAATTCTCACCAGAATCCAACCATGCTAACTTTATGATTACCGACTTTCAGACTCCAGAAGTGGGAGAAAATAAATTTCTGTTGCTTAAGCTACACAGTCAGTTGTATTTGCTTAGAGTAGACTGAGCAAACTAAGACTATATTACCTTCCTGAAAAAGAGCAAAGAGTGGTATATTGCTTCCTGCTTATTAAACTAACCTTTCCTTAGCCCCTGTTCCTCAGTGTAGACTGCAAAGCTCCCGACAGTCCAATCCCTTTGTACGAAGTGCATGTCATCTGGGCCACGGCACCCATCCCCTCGGTGATCCTCCCCCTCCACCACTCCTCACAGGCTCTTTTCCTGTGTCTACTCTGAGCATTTGCATATATCATTCTGCTCCCTCTGCTTTCTTTCACGTCTTAACTGAAAAAGTCCTTAAAGATCGGATATCACCTTTTCGATGACATGCGGTAGACGAGTACTGTGTTGTCAGGGCTTTGCTCTTCTCTCAGAGCACTGCCCACACTGCAAAGGCGCTATCATGACTGTGACACTGTGCTCTTTGTTTCTGGGCTGTGAAATCTGGCAAGCCAGTGTTTTTATTAGGCACCTTTGTGTGCGCACCCTCCACTCCCCAGGAAAATTCTTAGCATATATGAACTACGCAGTAAAAATTTATAAAGAACTGGATGGAAGAGAGAGAAAAAAGAAAGGAAAGAAGGAAGAAAGGAAGGAAGGGAGGGAGAGAAGGAGGGAGAATTTCCTGGAAGCTCGTTAAGGGACTATTTCAATAGATATGACCCTGTCGCACAATTTTGCTTTCTAAATCAAAAGAGGAAAATACCTTAGTCAAGTAGTAAGTAATTAAGCTGTATGCCACCGCAGTAACTTGTCATCTCCAGTCCCCTTCTCCCAGTTCCATAAGTTTGGGTGGCTTTGATAAAGTGATTTTTTGCTTCTATTGCGGGAAGCACTGCAAAACAAGATGCTTACAAAAGAAAGGACAAGAGACTTACAACACTAGACCCTAGGACAATGCAGTTATGACTTCAGAATTCTGGAGGAAAAGGGCATTGAGCAACAGATCTTTACCAGTCAAAAGAGCAACTAAATTGGAGAGCAAAAACATTCATGCGATGTTATCTATGCCGATGTTCCAAAGCTTCACAGCTTATATATTTAGTTGGAAATTTGACATATTTACTAAGACCAAATGAAAAATAAATATGAGAAAATAAAGCTATTTTTAAATAATGTCAATTGAGTATCACGTATGGAAATAGGAAAAAGACAAAAGGAATAGAAGCTGAGTAGATTTGAAGCATAGACCAAACCCAAAGAAACTACAAGAATGGCTACACTAGAATCACCTAGAAACAAACAATCTGATATAGCAGATTGGGTGTAGAATTATCCTTGTGATAAAATACTAAATGAGCTTCAAATAAACATGTGAATTGAGAAACCTCTACCTTAGGGAATCTTACATTCTCTTCCTGAAAGTGACCAAGTGCCTTAAATGGCAGGCATCTTCCCTTGTCTTACCCAAAATCTGCTTCCTTGTTTTTCTCAACATGGAGTAACATTTAACTCTTTGTAGTAGGTTTGTCAGGATCAATATTAAAGCGTAAAAAAAAAGGCTCATGTGCATATTTTCTTTAAATTGTGCAAGTTCTTACCTATTACTTTCTTAATATTCTTTTTCTTTTGCATAATCCCTCAGTGAAATTATTAATAAAAATTGAGTGCTTTCTGCTGCTTTCTACTATTACATTGCTATGTGTTTCCTAAGAGGAAAATTTATTAACTTTATTTGGAGGAGATTATAGACTACTAAATAAACATGAATACAATTTATTTATTAAAGTATGACTGCTGTGGTCACTTTACCAATTCTTACAAGAAGCTAGGTATGTGATAATCATTTATTATGTCACCAAAATATCCAATTAGCAATGAAAAGTAAACATGAAGTCAAGTCAGTTTTTATATGGTTGCACAATACTTTTTCTGTGATTTATCATAAACTTGATATCCATTAATAAATGTAAAATGTAATCACATTTTCAGATAAAAAATAATGTCATTGTCACCTGAGATCCCAATGACAAAATGTTTCAACTCACAGGGCCAATGTTATGCAATTTTTAAAAAATCCATAACCATCACATTCTTCTCATGCAAAGCAATATTGATTATTTGGAATTTAAAAAGACTCTAAAAATCAAACAAATACTTATCAAAGGCATATACTGGCTTAGACAAATGTAAGTGGCTTGGATATAGTTAGGTAGAAAGTTTGTTTTTCTACCTAATTTTTAGGATTTTTAGGTAGAAAAATTGAGTTTTGTCTACAATTTAAAGTTCAAATTACAACAATATTAGTTTGTTTGATCTACATTCCAAAATTGTCTTCAGGCTCTTCATGACATAATTAATGTCAAGAAGACCAAGGCCATGATATAAATTCAAGTACATAACAGCTATATAAAATATTGTGAAATTGTCTACTCATCTAAACAGACAAATAGGCAGTTCTTAATTGCTTTGAGTTTTATCTTTTTGTTTATAAAAGGAATAATTGTATCTAGATGAAGTTAGATGTTATAGGCAAAAGTACTTAGTAGAAGAGAGTGTCACTGTTACTTTTAATATATTGCTATGAAAATAATCAAATCTCTGTATGAATTCCATTGCTGCCATTCAATATGCTAGTAATGAAGAGCTATGTAATAGTTTATTGGTAGTTTATCAAATACTGTCATGATGGAGGCTGTCATAGGTGACATAGAGAGCTCTCTGGGGGACACATGGAGGATACTGTGGGTGAAGGGTTTGATTCTGTCTCTTGTAGATGGTAAAGCCTTCTCATTTGAACTGGATTTTAACAGCTATATAGACAAATCCACAGAGAAGAGAAAACATTCAATCTGAGACTTACAAATTGATGTATGTTTCTGGAAAACAGTCCCTGGGGCACCAGAAAGATTCATGGAACTCAAATTCTAAGTGATCTCATGTACGTGCAGGAGTTTGGGATTGATTTTCCCTCCCTGGGCCCAACAGGTATTTACCAAACTATTTTACAAGTTCGTGTGATTACGGGACAAAGATGGTGGTGGTCCTACTTGTGGATAGAAGGAATAAACTTGAATCTAAACAAGATTAGAATCAGGCTTATGGTGGGTGATAATTGATCTTATCTCAATTTTCATAAAAATCAAATGAAGCCGATACCATCACTTCCACTTTATTGTTGAGCACAGGAAAGCCTGAAGAACTCTGTAATATGCACGTTTGCCAATTGATCTGTTATGTACATTGTCAGAAATAATTACATCAGCTTAGATTAAACACAAAGAAGACTTTATATTCCAGTCTGCTTCAAAAGTAAGTTCGGACTATGGAACTAGGGAATGCTTTGGACTCATCTCCACTGAAGCAAAAGGAAGAAGCGAGATTTGAGCACGGACTAAGTTGGAAGGTTGGCCAATTAGTATAGCTAATCTTTGTTTGCTCTTTGGTATATAGAGAAATTAGGCTGCTACCTTCCTCTCAACGATATAGAGATGGGGTGCTATTTTAGTTAATAATTATACTTTGAAGGGGTGACTCTCAGGGAACTCAGAAAGATGTTCTTTAAGTATGAAACTGGAGAGAATGTGAGAGGCTGGAAGAAAACTTGTGTCTCAACAAGACAGAGAAAGAATTTACAGTTGCAAGTTCGGTAGGTAAGTCAAGAGCTTGTAGCTGGAAAGAAACCTACCAAAATCATAGTTGACCTAGAATGTTAAGACCGCCTTGGTTACTGCTGTGTATAGCAAGTGGGCACTGGCTGAACATGTCTGGATGGAATGCAAGCTATCTCTCTTTAAATTTTCATAAAACATCTGCATTCATTTTTCATTGCTGCTGTTAACAAATTTCTGTGAGCCTAACTTATAGTTCTGAGGGTCAGCTGTCTCACTGGTGAGAAAATCAAGGTTTGGTCAGGCTAATTTTCTTCTGGAGTCTCAAATAATCAGTTATTTGCTTTTTGAGATTTCAGAGTACTCATACCTGGCTGGCTCGTGATTTCTTCTGCCATTTTCAAAGTCAAGAATACAGCAATTTCTCTCTAATGTCTGTTTTCATTGTCATGTTGCCTTGTTTGACTGACCCTCCTTCCTTAGGACTCAGTCCAAATAATTGAAGAATTCCCAGTATTTCAAGTTCCTTCATTCAACTACACCTGTACAGTCTCTTTTCTCAGACAACCTAACACATTCAAAGGTATCAGAGATTAGGTCGTAAGTATCTTTAGGGGCCAGCATTTTTTATACTACTGCCTTCAAATGTGCTGCTTATTTGCTGCTGTCCATTCAAGACTGTCAACCTCTCACCTTGCATCTGGTCTCACCTATCTAGGCTCTAGCAAAGAGACCTGACAAGCAAGACTCACAAACACACTTGCACATGAACACACACACACACTACAGAGTCACCAATATTGCTACTTTCCCCTGAACTGACAGGTGTCGCACCCTACAACTGAGCCCAAGTCTCCTGGCCTATCTGTCTCAGCCCTTGCTGGTCCAGTGGGTCTCATAATTTTACTTCTCCAGATGTGTTCCTAATGCTGGTGATGCCGGTTTCACTTGCAAATTCCCATGGAGTGCTCAATCCTCTGGTTTGGGGATTTTAATTTTACTGGATAATGATCTTGGTGATTTTAAACATTTCCTGTTGCTTGTTAAACTGCCTGCTCAATTCGGCTCCAAATAACAGCTTTAAGCCTACAAGTGAAAATTTAGCTCCTAGTATTTAACAACTACTATAATTTTAAAATCTACGTTCAATTAAGAAAACCTTGTACTTCTAAAAAGCAGTTGTGCTCCATAGAAATGCTGAAATGTCGGCTGAATACAAGTCCACTTTATGTCTGGCAGAAACAGTACTGCTATCATGTGGCTTACAATTGAAAACCTTGTTCAAGAGTGCTACCAACATGACTGGCTGGGTGCAGCATTTAATAGTTGTCTCTATGTGTCTCCCCATGGCGTCAGGACAACCATCAGTAAGCAAAAGAGACGAAAGAGCTAGAATTAAGTATGTGCTAAATCTAAATATGTGCAAGTGCCGTTTTCAAGTAAATGTGCCTGGGGAGCACATTGGTTCAGAATATGAAGAACATTTATGATTGAAAACAAGGTAACTTTTGAGAATATGACAATCGTCATTTGTATGTTGACAACATTATCTAGATGGAATCAACACTCTTTTTTTAAAAGGTGTCTAATAGAACTGTCATTGAAGAATCAAGTCCAAGAGTTATGAAAAACCTCCTTTGTATTTGAAAAGTACTCTAAATTGAAATTATTCTGCACACTTAACCTGAGAAGTGAGTTCAAGACCTTATGTAGAGTACGTGGGATGATAGTTGATACCTGATCACCTTAGACCCCATCAACTGGTCACTTCCTGAGCACTGGCTGAGCCTAAGTATAGGAGTAACAGAAGATGGGATTGCTTTAACAAGAATACAATCTGTCATAGTTTAGTATGTGAAGGATAAGGACCTGGCTCCATGCTAAAGGGAAAGATAGAGTAAGGTTGGGTGTGAATGCTGTTTGAGGCAACTGCCTTTGTTCTCCTGGCCATGTTCACCCGGTAATTGTTTCTTGCATTTTGTTTTTTAAGTAGACATAATTGAAAACATTTCAACCAAATTTAATGAGTTTGTTTATTTGTATGATATATATTTCAATAGATGTAGGTTTAGAAATGTGCTAGTTAGGTTTTGGTTATTGTTGTTGCTTTTTTTTCTTTTCTTTTCCCCCCCTTTCTGATCATCGTTCAGCCTTGGAGAATTGTTTTGATTGGAAAGAGAGGTCTTTGAGATGGCTTGTTGTGATTGCTTCATAGCTAATGCAGGCAGGAAGGCAGGTTTTTCCTTTCTTTTTTTTTTTCTCTTTTTAAAAGAAATGCTCTTTTTATCTAGCCAAGGACATCTACATGTTACATCAATAGGCACACAGAAATTTATAGGTGGAGGTTGAGCACGAGTTTTTTGTTTTCTTTATAAACATGTAGCTAAAATTATCAAATGAAATACATTTGTAGTTGGGAGGGCTCAGAATTTGTGCTTAGCCTGGGTTGTGCACACTCTTCCTTTGAATATTTTTTTAATATCCAAGGAGATTTGAACCATGTTTATTAAAGTCAAAAATGCATTAATGACTAGTGTTGAAGATTTTCTTTCAATCTCCTGCATTGGGCCAAGCTGTGATGTATATCTGCCTTAGTCAGCCTGATTTAACAACTGACCCTTGGTGAGGCTTTCAGTCACCAATACATGCTATTGTATTCATACAAATAACTATGTTTAATTTTAAATTTAAAGAAACCTTGGGACCTATTATTTAAGAGATTTTATCATGCATGCACTACTAAGAATTTTTGCCAAAGATTACAAGAGGAACAAAAACAAAAAAAGCTTTAATTTTTTAAACTGCAATGATTACAAATCATTGTCATTGATTTTTCAGTGACATTGCTTTGGTAGAGAATTGTGTGATAAAAGCACTTCCTGGGATCTGTCTATTACTTGTTGAATAATTAACACTAAGCAAAAACAGCCTTCCAAATTCTAACACAAACATACCAAGCCTGGAACTTGTGTCGAAACTCTTTGCAGCAAGCAAACAGCATTCTGAGTGTGGCTTTCTCTTTCATGGGGTGGAGAAAATGATTAGCCTCCCAAACAATAAACTTTTGTTTCTTTGGTTAGTTTACTCAGGAGTCTCCATTACTCACAGATCAGCTTGCCAAATCCAGTAAAAAAGGCAGGGGCTAAATTTTTCCTAGCTGTTGCCCCCAATTTATGAAGACGTAAGCCAGCTCATAGGAAGTGAGGCACTTCAAGTTTTCGAAGAATGGAGAGCAGACATCTCTCTGTAGGCACGGATCCAGCTTCAAATACATCTCATACTGATCTCAGGGCTGCTGCTGCATGCCGGGTTGATCCGTGCTGGTAAAATTGTAAAGAGTTTCCAGGATTTTATGTACTATCAGAAAAAACACCCTGGAATCACTTTGCCCGTGGTTTATAGTGAAGGTATCAGTCTGAGCATTTGGAGCTTATATCCCTGGATAAGGTGTGTAATTTGCTTGCTGCTGGGTTCTGTGACACGAAAAGTAAATTACTATTGGGGGGGGGGGGGTGAGAAGAGGATGCTATTATTGAAAGAAAGAAAGAGCAAAAGAAAGAAAGAATAAAGAAAGAAAGGATATTTTAGCAGCAAGGATTTTTAAGGCTCAATTTTGTTTTCCTTGAACATACAGACTTGTACTGCCTCATCTGCCCCTCACTATCACCCTGTAAAACACATGGGTTTTAAACCAAAGGAACAGGTAAACGCAAGTTATATCTTTTTGTCTGTCAATGTTATGAAAATATCCTGTTTTTTTAAATGTAGCTGTTTTTAATTGTGCTACTATAAAGATGAGCATGCATGCACCTCTGTATATGTTGTATTTAATTCTTTAGGAAAGATCCCAGAAGTACGGCTAGGTCAAATGGAATATCTATGTATTAGATTTTTTTTCATCACTGTGACTCAATATCCGACATGCACAAGTTAGAGAAGGAAAGTTCATTTTAGCTCACAGTTTCAGAAAATCACAGTCCATTCAGAGCCTGCTGGCCACAATGGAAGCCCATGGCAGAGGCAGAGGTGGAGGCAGCTTCTTACAACATTGCAAACAGGAAGCCAGGTCAAGTCCCAGAAGGAAGGCAAGAAGCAGCATATGTCCTTTCAGGTCCCATCCCAGTGATCCAACTCTTCTGTGTTTTGCCCTATTCAGATTTAAGTCACTTGTAATCCATGCCTGCAATCCAACCCACATGCCTGCAATCTACAATCTGTCACATGCCTGTTCTCCACCACACACCCACAGTCCACCACACACCCATAATCCACTCCTCTAGACCCCACCCCCATCTCCTAACTGCAAATGGTTCCATAGATAATTCATAACATCCAACTATGTGAGACTACTGAGGAACATTCCAAATCCCAACCACAATAATTTATTTTCAGTTTTTTGAGGAACCTCCGGACTGTTTTCCATAGTGGTTGTACCAGTTAACAATTTCACCAGCAACGTAAACGTTACTTCATTGTCCCATAACCTCACCAATTTCTGTTGCTATTTAAATTCTGTATGGATGGCATTTTCACTTGGGCAATATGGTAACACAGTGTTATTTTGATCTGTATTTCTCTAATGGCTAAGAATTTTAAACATTGGGGTTTTTTTATATGTATTTGCTGGACATTTTTACTTATTAATCTGAGAACTATCTACTTATTTCAATTGCCCATTTTTAACTGGGTCTTGGATTTTGAGGGGTCAATTGTGCAAGATGCTGAAATATCCATCAATAGACCAGTGGATACAAAAAATAATATGTACACAGAGGAGTACTACTCTGCCATAAAGACGCATCGATTTGAATCATTAATAGGCAAATGGATACAACTTCAAACCATCATGCTTAGAGAAGTGAGTCAGACTCATTAAGTTAAATATGACAGAGTTTCTCTAATATGAAAATTGCAGAATACAAACAGGTGAGGTGTTGGCAGTCAGAGGGGATAAGGAAGAGGGTCGCAAGGAAAAAAAGGAGGGAGTGAAAGGGAACGTGAAGTTGATGCAGTATATATGTGCACAAAATTCTCAAGCTCAGTGTAAACGTTGAGTACCGCATACCTGTATGAATAAGCATGAAAGGAAAAAAGAAACTGCTACCTTACTTATCAGGTTGCAGATAAAAGAAAATATTCTGATTCACTAGCAGAGATGCTGGTAGATTAAAACGAGTGGAATGCCATACATTTTCTTCAAATTGGATGGCAAACACATGTAAAATATTCTTGAAATTGTCCATGCCCTTTGACCCAGACAAATCGCTTTTAAAAACGTGAATATAAGTGAAGATTTTCCTGCAAAACCATGGCAGATTAGAATAAGTAATGTAGGAACAGCTTGTGCTCAATTGTTGTCTGAGTGAATGTATGAGATGAGTATGCTATTACCTTACGCAATGATATACTTTTTTTAAAGTCATTAAAAATATATCAAGTTGCTACTCTAGATATTCAATGCAATGTGATAAGAAAAATCTTATTGCATTTACTTTATGTATAAAATTATTGACAGTAATAGAAAATAACTTCAATGTTTTTTCAAGGAAAAATGAGTCAACAACCTGGAGTTCCCAGGAAACAAGTCCAGCAGCACACAACTTGAGGGTCAGTTTCATTAGCAAGTATATCCTAAGAGATGGAAGTCAGCCCAGGGGAGTGACACGGGGAAGTGGGGAAAGCCACCAGCAGGAGAAAGCGTTATTGATCTGCTCATTGCTGAGTGACACCAATTACTGCTTTGGTGAGATTAATCCCACCCCAAGAGACATCTGAACTCTAAATCCAGATTTTGTAGTGTTAGGAATGGTTTCTGTTTCCTATTGTTCAGAGCTTTTTCATATGAAATGTTAATTCTTCCACACTTCCAGGCTACTTGTTAGTGGCTGGGTTTGTTCCTGTGTGGGCGCTCTGGTGGCATTCAGCTGCACCTGTGTGGGTTAGGATCAGAGACCCTCTCAGTAGATGCATGGGCTTCTGATAAGTTTGGTATGCTGACTGAGCAGATTATACAGTATTACCAACACAAGAATACCATTGTTGGCACAGAAATGATCAAAGTAGTAAACAAAGGTTAGAGTTGGGTTTTGGTAATGTGACTTCTATTTCTTTTTTTTTTATGTTGGTCTCCTTTTCTATATGTTTCCTGAAGTGAAATTTATTATTCTTTATGTTGAACAAATACTAATATTCTGCAATGGTTCATCATTTATTTGGGCTGGATCAAATTTATGCACATTTATCATGGCTATCATATAGGAAAATATTATCAACTCCAACAATGGTCAGGTTGTCAAATCAATTTCTGTGCCCTGTTTATCTCTCTATATTTCTCTCTATCTATCTACTTATTTCTTACCTGTCATCTGTTTAATACTAATGTCCACTTCATTGTGAAATCTGTTCCTAGACCTTAGGAACTTAGAACTAGAAAGGAACCTAGGGAAGAGTGTAAATGAGTATGTCAAACATTCAACCTATCATATGGCAAGGAAACATCTACTATGGAGATGCAACAATGAAGGGCAAACGGAGACTCTGGGACTGAGGTGCAATTTAGATCCACTGGTCAAAGATGTCTCAGTAAACAGATGAAGTTTGAGAAAAAGGTATGTAAAGTGAGGAATGAACTTAGAGACATAAGTAGGAGAATAACATCTACCAAACAGAGAAAAGGCAAAGGCCCAATGTAGGTAAGTGCCTGGCCCATTCAGGGAATGGCAGGGAGGTTGGAGAGGAGAAACTGAGTCAGGCTAGGAAGAGTAGCCACAGTGCTTTACCTAGTAGGTGCTTGATGTATGGTAGGTCAAGTGTAGTAAGTCTAGTTTAGAATTTGAAAGACTGAGTTGGTCAGCTTTCTCGTCGCTCAGGCAAACGCCTGATACCCTGTACTTAAAGGAGGAAATGGTTTCTTGACTCCTATTTTAGAGGTTTCAGTCCATGGTCTGCTGGCTCCAGACAAAAACGTCACAGCAAAATAGTGTGACAAAGCAAAGCTGCTGTCTTCCTTGTGGTCAGGAAGTGGAGCACAGGAAAAGACTATCAGAAAAAGACAAACTGTCCAAAGAGGTCTGCTACCGGACTCCACTTCCCAGCAGCGCATTCAACTGTGAACTGAGTTTAGTGCTCCCATGATTCAATAGCTTCAGGATTTTCTTAATAGGGTCAAGTTGACATTGCAGATTAACTGGCACAAAGGATCATGGTGGGAGTGATATTTCCTCATAGTTTTGAGTGTGCAGGCAATAATGGCACTCCAACCTGATCTTCTGCATTCATGCATTGTACCTCGAGGCTTGCAAATAAATTGTTCCTTTTACTCCAAGTATCCCTGTTTCAGATTATCTACTTCTTTCAGATTTTCTCTGAAAATCCTCATCTATCACCAGGTCTATCTTTCTATAGGGTCTTTTAGCACCCGGACTCTTGCAAGAGCTAGTTCAACTATTCTGTAATTAAAATATCGAGTAGAAAGTTGTCAGCTCAACTTCCATCTTCCTTGTAGAAACCTAGTTTCCAGAAAGAAGGCTATCTCTCTCTTAACCATCTTTCTGTCTCTACTGCTTGGCAAGCATTGAAAACTTCAGATGATGAAAGTTTGTACAGATTATAAAAGTGAAGTGACTCAGAAGCAGAAGGTGAAACATCGAATGGTCTCTCTGATATTAGAGACCCAGAGCACAACTCTTATGGAACTTATAATGAAAAACAAAGTGAAAAAAGGGGGTATGGAGGGGAAGGAGGGAGGGGTGGGTTGGGGAGGGACAAAAGGAGAGTGGAAAGTCCTTGTCGCCTTGGGAAGATATGTATGTGCACAAAATGTTAACCTTCATTGTAAACCTTAAATTTTGCATATATATATATATATATATATATATATATATATATATATATATATATATATAATTTTAACTAAGGGCATGGAATAGAGTTTCAACTCCTTTTCTAAAGTTTAAAGAAAATACACTAAAAAAAAAAAATCAAGTGATCCAGAAATTGTCTGCAAACGGGAAGAAAACCACGCAAAACTTCTGGCCATTGAAGTTATTTTAGTTACACTAAACAGATTGCTATCTTATTAGTACTCCATTATGCAGATGTGATCAAGTTAATTTACCACCTAGAAATAATACAAATCTTTCATATATCAGTTTCTGTTTCAAGTTGTGTTTTGATACTGTCTTGATTAGTTTCTCATTTCAGTGACAGAATGCTCAACATCTACAACTTAAGGAGGAAAGATTCATCTAACTCAGAAAGTCTCACACAGTCCATTCAGGGGGCGGTTGGCAATGGTGAAGGCACATGACAGAGGCCGGAGAGTTGCTCCCAGCACTGCAGACAGAGAGCCAAGTGAGTGAGGAGCTGGTCATGTCTGGAGACTCAGACAAGGCCAGAGATTTTCCAGAAAGAAGCTGTAGCAATGTTTTTCCTTCCTTCCTCTATTTACTTTCTTTTCTTCCTTTCAAGCTGCCAGTTGGGCCTCCTAAACCTGGCATGGGTGCCCGTCTCCCACTTTTTAGCTCACATGTCAATAACACACACTTGAAATCTCTGCCCTGGGCATCTCTAAATCTCAGAAAGTTGAAGCAATCCCTCCCGGTCAGACCCCAGCCATCCACTTCTTTCAGCCAAACCCCAACAACACATGGCTCCACAGGCATCCCACTACATCCAAGTACGTGAGGCATTGGAGGGACATTTCAGATTCAAACTACAACAGGTGCCAACTATACATCTTTTTAGAGTGAGTGATTATTTTTATATTGGTTCAGCACAAAGTTATAGGAAGCTCCAAATTCTGCTACAATGAACAAACACTGCATGATTTCTGTCTAATTATACAGAACTAATGTACTGCCTTTCTGTATTAATAATAAAGCAATTAACCCAAAATACCAAATTGGTGTGAGTTTTTTGACTATTTCCTCATTACCGCAGTCTGTTCTCAGTTTGGAACAATTGGACATTGTACTTCATGAATGTTAGCTCCAGATAGGTTTATTTTTACATCAATCACAATGGCCTTGACACTCATCACTTCCTCTTCTCTCACCTCTCCCCTTCCCCAAATTCCTGTGTGTGAAAGGTGATACCTACAACAGGAGTTCATTCTAAATCAGATGAATTCATGAACAATTAGAAACCTTCAGAGACATAATATTAGGTTATAGCTCTCTGAATTTATTTTTCTTCCTTTTTTTAATAGTGATAGATTTTGTAAGAGACATTTCCATTGTGTCTGACACTTTTGATGTTATGGTGTCAATGGGAATATGTGTGAAAACCATTACCTTGTCAATTTCATGATGTCAGTGGCAACTTGATGTCAATGAAATGTATAAGGTTCTTCCATTATCATTGTAACAGCTTCTCCAATCTTTTCAGTGCATCAGAGGACATAGTCTACAAAAAAGAACAGCTACCTGAAATCGCTGCCTGTGTTTCTTGAAATTAAAGCTGTGTATTGCATTACTATTTGTACTTACAACTCAGCATTAGCAAAACGATATAGGAACACAAATAAAATAATAAGCAGTTATTTTGTTCTTAAGAATGCAAATGGCTTATAATTTTCAACTTTCAGAATTCACACGGTTTTACACATAAGTCTTGTTTGCAAATGTAAACAATGAAAAAGAAATTTGGTTAGAGATGGTATGTTATGTTAAACATGGGCTGTGAAACATACACAAGCAAGAAGGTCATTGAAAGCTATTATTTTACCTGAAATTATGCCCATCAAATGTAGAAATATCCTATGGTGATATTGAGCTATTTCATATAGTGATTTCCTAGGAAGAGAATAATCATATATCATTAATCTTGGATAAATAATGCTTAGGTCCTTGTGTAATAAAATAAGTATGGGCTACCCTGTGCTTCACACAGTTTATATTTCTTTCTAATTGAACAATGAGGTTTATCAAGGCTCATTCACTTTGTTTATGACTACATAGACATGAATTTTTGCCAAATTTAGTTTGGCAGATAAGGAATATTTATTAAAGTATATTAAGGGTGCTATCGTGGTTCGAATCTGGAGTGCTCCATAAAGCTTCACGTATCTAATAATACTGTGCAGTGTTGGGAGGTGAAGCCTGGCTGGAAGGAATGGACGCTTGGGGCTTGACTTGGAAGGGCATGTGCTGGTCCTGCCCTTCCTCCCAGACGTGTCTCAGTTCTGTCATGCTGCCGTGAGGATCTCAGCCTCCTGAGGACCGGCTCTGGATCTGGCTCTACCTGCAACCCCAGCCATGTAATTCCACCAATTTCCAGCCGCCCGCCCAAGCTGTGAGCTAACATACATCTTTCCGCCCTAAAGTTGTGCATGTTGGGTATCGGGTCCCAGTGACGAAAATGTAAATAGGACAGGTGCCTGTGCCATGCAACATGCTCTGACTGTGAAAGACAGTGGCATGATTTGCTTTAAGTTTCAATCATTGGAGATGTTAGAATTTGTGAATATTTTTGTGATGTGTTAGGAATCTAATCATTTTCAGTAATTTGCCAGTTAGTTTTTGGGCAAAATCTTTTTTTGTTATTTGTTGGTATTTTTGGAGATAAGGTCTTATTATAGTCCAGGACAACCCTGAACTTGCTGTGCAGTCCAGGCTGGGCTCACACTTGTGATTCTTCTGATTCAGTTTTCCATGTTCAGGATTACAGGAATGTGTCAACATGCCCAGCTGCACATAGAATTCTTAGAATTAGAATAAATTGAGAAGAAATAGAAATACATTGTGTGTGTGTGTGTGTGTGTGTGTGTGTGTGTGTGTGCGTGTGTGCACTCACACGTGCATGTTGTATACTCCTGCATTTAAAGACCTGATATTTTAAAGAGGGACAGAAAGCCTGAAACTCTGGCCACAAGTTTGGGTCTTGCTTGGGTAATTTAACATCTTAGAAAGACTTTGCCTTAAAATCAAAAATAAAAATGGAGGGCTAGAGAAATGGCACAGAAGTTAAAGCACTTGCCTAGCAAGCACAAGAGCCTGGGTTGGATTCCCCACCACCATATAAGCCAGGTGTGGTGGCACGCACCTGTAATCCCAGCACTTGGAAAGCTGAGACAGGAGGATTGTCATAAGTCCAAGGCCAGCCTGTGCTCCAAAGCGAGTTCAGGACCAATCTGGACTACAGACCGAGACCCTCTCTCAAAAACAAGCAAGCAAACAAACAAGCAAACATATAAACAAAAACTAGCTAGGGATATAATTCAGTGCTCAGTGTGAGGGCCCTGAACTCAATTTTGGCTCAATTTCTGGTAGCACGTGCGCGTGCGTGTGCACACACATGCACACACATGCACACACATAAAATAATAAGTATAAAGAGAGATTAGAATTCCAGAAGATATGTTTTTATTTTTATTTTATATTTCTGTATCCCAAAGTCTTGAATGACTCCATAGAAGAGAGCTATTTCATTTGAGCTATTTTGAAAGCAATATAAAAGTTTTCAGGTACAGAAAACATGGAGTGAATTTTCCGAATTGACCAAATAAAATGAATAAGTAGTAACAATGCTGTCAACACATGTATAGGTATAAGAATGTAGGCATTCATATGTATATTTACATAACAAGATAATTATGTTTTGATTGGATTGATAGCCATAAAACACAAGTTTCATTTAATTTGAGGTCTAAATATGTCATAAGTATAACATCTGAAATAGAAAGAGTTCAAACTTTCACACTTCAGATAAATTCCTTTGCTAATTGTGAGGAATTATGAAGACAAATTGAAAACAAAAAAGTTGAACCCATTGAATTAAAAAAGATTTTCAAAATGTACTGTGAATTTCAATAAAATTTTGAAATTCTCTGATATCATGTTTGTAGAATGGTAAAGATTGAGCCACAATGTAAGACATGTTAACTCTCTCTCTCTCTCTCCATTTCTCCTCTCTTCCTCTCTCTTTCTTCTGCTGTCTCTGTCTTTTTCTCTGTCTTTTTCTGTGTCTGTGTTTAAGCTCTTTAGAAATTACGGAAACATTGTTGACATGTTATTTTTTCATATGCGTGAACATAATAAGATATTACAATAAGATATCATTAAAAAGAAAATCAAGCTTAATAGACCTTTTCAAGGAAGGAATCCCTGTCGATTAATTCTGACAGATATATAGTGTGCTGTTTTCACCAAACACAGTGGAAGATTAGAAGAGAGGGGCAGAGAGAGAGGAGGGGAACCTGCACCCATCTCTCTTTATATCATCTATCAACTACATATTCATAAACACAGTGTGTGTGTGTGCGTGTCTGTATCTAGATAGACAGAGAGAGAGCTAAAATCCATATGTCAGGAAAGAGGAAGGTATAAAAAGGAAAATGAGAGAGAAGAACAAGACATGTTATAATCTAGAGGAAATAAGCCTAAATACCTGGCCAAATGCCCTGCGCTCATCCGTGGCTCTGGGGTCTCTGCCCCATGGAGAAGACGCCCTTAGAAAACATGACCTACTGATCACAGTGCTATGCCCTCCCACTCGTGAGCACAGAAAAGAACCTCTAGGAACATGTTTTCCAAACAAGGAACAAATTTTAAAATTCTGAATCAGGTACATCCTTGTACAGCTTGAATCACATACTATCAACACATATTCATATCCCAAATGGAAGACGTTATAGAGATTTATGCAGTCACAGTGATGTCAAAAATAAATAAGTATTTCTCAGCGCACACACACACACACACACACACACACACACACACACACACACACACACACACGTGAATCAAACTGTTTAGGGAACAGGGGTTAAAAGCATATCTAAATCCTAGCTTGAATTTTCTTAGAAATATAAGTGAACATTCTTTCCCAGGCATGAACAGTTGGGGTACTGCTGGATGACTTTTCTTGCATTAACCCATTATATGCTTTTCCAGTCGTTCTGTCTTGTCATTGTCAAAAGACAGACAAGCACTCCACACTACAAAGCAGCTTCTTCACAGGAGGTTGGTGTTATCCCTGAGGTCAAAGATTGCCTGAGTCAATAGGAAACCGGGAAACCGCTCCATATAGTGAAATTTAAATAGTCAGTTCACATAATACAAATTCATGTCAGCTGCAACAGAACTGTTTAAAAATACCTCGCTGTCATCCATTTCTTAAAACTGATTAGCAGCAAATTACTAGCGACCATCCTATCAATGCATCCATATATTTTGATGCACTAGTGATTTGGGGGTGGCATTTTTCTTCATATTTAGCTGCTTATCAAGTACTTTTTGATACACACATATTTATTTTCAAGCACCATTTAGGAAATATTAACTAGAGTTGCTGCATCCACAAAAATTTTAAGCCACTTATTTTGTTTCCAATTAACGAATGTATTTCAAAGGCGGTGAAAGCTGATTAAAAAATCTGCCACACAGCCACTTTATAATACACAATAATTTATCTCAAATGAAATTCAAAATTTAAAAATAAACTCCATTTGCCAAGCATAGAATAGTTAATAACTTCTTGAATTTTCTTCTTTTTTCTGAAAAGGCATTTGCTTAAATTTTGACATGTTTAGCAGACTAAATTCCAACTTTAAAAATTTATATGATTTTGAGTTATTCTATTGAACTGAGTATATCTAATAAGTATTTCCCAAAATTTATCAGGAGTTTATTGATACCAGCGACATTTTTTTTTTTTTTGCTATTTTACTTAGGCTTCTCAAAACCTCATGAAGTAGAGATTATTATATTATTATATCCTGCTTATAGATGAGAAGACTGGCATGAGATTGAATAACATGCCCAGAAATTGTCTGAATATTAAGATCTGTAATTAGAATTTGTCCCCATTTATGTATAATTATAAAGTAGAGGTCTACTCAATCATGCCATTCATTTGAAGAATTAGAAGACTTTTTTTAATGAAAGAATAATCCTTTGGATAGTATCCTTGTATTCTATACAAATCTGGTTCATTCTGGGTGAAATTGTATTTTTAAGTAGTCATATTATTAGGATAGCAAAAATGTGGGAATCTAGAAGAAGAAGGAGCTAGAAGAGGCAGGTCAGGCCATGTCATTTGTGAGCTTGCATTCTGAACTATCATCCCTAGTCTTGGTCGGCATTATTCTATGCATGGTCCAGGGACTAGTGGCATCAGAATCAGTTGGGATTGTATTAAAAATGCAGCATCACATCCCACGCCTAATCAGAAAATGCATTTTGTTGGCACCCGTGTGTAGACGGCCCATTCCATCAACACAAGATGAGTTGGTACATTCACTACATGGGGGAGGTTGTGTGACCTACGGAGCTCTCTATAAACCTGGGGCTCTGTCCTCTAATGAAGAGGAAAACTGTTTAGGAGGAGTTGCCATGGGATTTACAACAGCCAAGGTACCAGCAATCTTTCTAGCCAGACTCAGGGGAAATCACATCAAATAGTAGAGACTTGGCAAGCAGCCAACATTATCACACTAGCTTCTACTTTTTTTTTTTCCTGTCCAGACTGTGTCTTAGGTTCATATTGTGCTTTCACCTTAACTTCATTCTTGGCACTGGGCATGACGGGGACACAGTTGGCTGAGGTCAAAAGATAGAATACAGAAAGATAAAATAGTGAGGAACATTTTAAAATAAGCATCCTTGGTGAAATAGTTAAACCCTTCAGAGAGCAAAAGGTGAGGGAAAGAAAGAGAGAGAAGAAAGGAGAAAGAGAGAGGAGAGGACATGCCTAGGTGAAAATTTTAGAAAATTACACAAGATCCCTGAGAATTAACGTGTTTGAAATCTAACTATAATGCTTAGTCACTCAATCTACAAGGCTATTTTTTATCTAAGCATATAATTTTCAGACCATCAAGAGAAAGAAAAAATTGGCTAAATCTAAACCTTTTCTAGGAAAAGATTTCTAATGTATTAATAAATTTTATTGAATTAGAAGGATGTGACATTAAATTATAACCCAAAGTGTCACAATGATATGGCATAATAGCATAATGATGATTAAGTTATTATCACTGTTACATCTGCCATGGATACATTTCCCAGATGGATGAAAAAAATCCAACTTGTTCATTATTTTACCTTCCCAGCAAGTGTCCTATAGTCATGTCATAAACTCATGTAGTGTCCTTGAGAGCTGGATTTTCTGTTAGAAATTCAGAGTTACAATGAAGTATGTGAAAGCCCACAGATGGCAGCGTGGAATTCCTTTTGCATATCTATCTGATGAAATCGTGTGTCCCATTTATTCCAGCCACAATGAAATATTTTGCACTTATGAACTGCACCACAGCTAAACTTGTTTTTACGACAGTATGTGAATAATGATGACTGGATTGGAAACTTGAAAGCTGAGGGAAGATTTGCCCTTTCTACTCCGTAGCACAAACTCTCGGCTGCCCCTCCAAGCGCACCGCTCTAGATGAGGGGCCTCTCTTTTCCTTTTAAGTTTCAAGAGTACATGTGATGATCAAATATATGCCAAGGTCATCACTAATGATTTAAAGAGAGGACAGGAGTCTTGTTCTCGTATAACACGAACACAAAGCAAAAATTGCTTTTATGACTATTATTTTTCTTACAATCTCCACAATATCTTTTTAAAATTATGTGTTTATATACTTTCTTTAAAGTGAAAAATCAAGCTTAGAGCAAGTAAATAATTGGCTCACTGTCACATAGCTAGGAAGTGGAAAACCTACGTGCTGTGTCCAGATTTTAGATATTTAGCCTAGTGTTTACGCGTTCATTGCTTCATATGATAATTTTTGAATACCTGTTCTGATCCAATAGTGCATTATACGCTGGTATATAATGGCAACCAAAACCAGACAATATTTGTTATGTGAAATAAGATGAAGAAAAGATGTAGACTCTGGTAGTGAAAAAATACGCTGTAATGTACGATGGAAGCCAAGCAAATGTTTCTAAGGACAGCTCAGGCCACATGATTCTCAGAGAAACTGGGAATCATCAATATATCCCCAAAAGTGAGTCCTAGAGTTGAGACTTGAAAAAAATAAAAAGATAACTTCATGAAAGGGAAGAGTGTGTTTACAAAAAGGTGCAAGAATTAGGGTCGCAGAATGTTCTACAACACCACAGCAGCGTAGGGACTGGAAGAATAACAAGCACAAGGCGCTGAGTTCGATTTCCCCACGCCACATAAACTAAGCACGGTGGTACACGCCTGTAATCTCAGTATGTGGGAGCCTGTGGCTGGGAGATTGCCATGGCCAGCCTGGGCCACACATTGAGTTCAGGACCAGTCTGGACTACAAAGAGAAATCCTGTCTCAAACAAACAAACAAAAATAGGTCAGCATAGCACATATGAAAGCCCCAGTGTACCACGGAGATTGACATTTTTAAGGAAATAAGACATGGTTAGTGTAGTTGGCACACAGTCAGTGGAAGAATGGCATTATAGGAGGAGAAAGGGCTTGACTATATATGACCTAAAGCTTTCAGAGCTCTTAGGCAAAGGCAGTCAGAGTCCCTGAAAATAGGTAGGTGACGTGCAAGAATTCAGTGTGGAAGGCAAAATTTTGCTTTTAAAAAATACACTACATTTGACATGTGGAAAATATGTTGAAAGGTAAGTAGGAAATGGTGGAATTCAAGATAAATGAAATTTAAGACAGAATTGGATTGTGACTTGCAGACATCTCAAACTGATTTTTATTTACTTAAAATTTTTTAAAGAAAATTAAATTATATTTGCTGTTATCCTTATAAATAATATTCATAGTTCCCTATTTCTTGACTTGTTATATTCTGGCATTGGCTTTCTGTTATGGTTTCTGAGTACTTGATTGTCTCAATTTTCTTCCTCAACATGTTTTCATTTTAATAATATGAATTTAGTTAAGTCAGTGAAGTGACTGAACGAGTTAACTTGCATTATTAAGTTGTATTAAGTTTTAGTTGTTAGTTGCCTTATCACATCATTATGTAAACTTTCTCTGATGACTCATGTAATGAATTATGATTATAGTTTTTATTTCATAAAACTTTTGTTTTCTTGTGATAATTTTTCTCATTTTTCATTAGCTCAGATTTTTGTAGATCTTTTAGAATTTGCCAAATGTTTCAGTGCATCTCTTTCATAATTTTCCAAATACTCAGATTCAATAAAGGTCTAACTCTAGTTTCTTCAGCTAGTCATGGCAAATTCACATCAGTGGCCCCCAAGGAGCTTCCGGGATTTTAGACCTGAGGTGGCATCCCATCTTTAAAGCTTCCAGTTTTGTAGCTTCTTCTTAAACTGAGTAGCTTCTGTGGCCTCAGCCTCTCTACTACACAGATGGCTATATGGATTCTCCTGTCTCTGGTCCTGGAGTTACTTAGTCTATTTTCTTTATTTTTAAGTTAGGGTAGATATACAGGAAAGCATACTTTTTGTTCAGAGTTTTGAAAACATGTATCTATGACTAATGTCTGAGCAGAGACAAAACATTTCTATCAACCTAGAAAATTTCCTCCTCGTCTCGCCCAGTTCACCTTCCTTGTCTCTCCCAGTAATCAACGAATTGAATTCTATCCCTATGTTAATCATAGTGATTTTAATTTTTAAACTGCAAATTATATAATGTCCATGCTGGTCACCTCCCTACGTCTTTGGATGATATAAATCGACCTTTGTTATTTAAATTTTAACTCTTTCTCACGTTTCTAGAACCTTGAATTTTTAAAAGTTAAGTCACTGCTAATCTATTTTTTAGCTCATAACATCTTTAATGAAAAGAAGCTATTGTTAACCCAATTGTCACACATGATTAGGTAATATAAGTAACCTGGTCTCTGGAGTTCTTTGAAACTATACAAAAATACCTAAAAAAAATGACTCCTAGAAGGCAAATTTGTATTTTTGTGGCAAGTCACATGCATTACTTGAATCCTTAGGAGCTTTGGAAGGTGGGGTGGGACAGTATTGTCAATTTACAGTTGGAAAAAGATTTCACAGGTATCTGGATTCCTGCAGAATCCCCTTTCCATAACCACTGGTGCCAGGAAGAGATTTCTTTTTTGTCATTTCATTATTCTAAGCTGCTTGTGTACAAGGAAAGAACAAACCTGTATTCCAAAAATTAATTTGATTGCTACTTCTCTGAAAATTCATGAGTTTCTCATTCCTTTTTTTCTCCAGCAGAGTGATCAGTACTATGAAATCAGAGACTGCTGTGTCCAAAACCTCCTTGCTTCTCCCTCCAACCCAGTAAGAAAACACCAGACTAGTGAGATTTGAATGTCAGATTGCAACATAGACACACATACACATACGTGCACCCATACACGTGCATATCTACCTTAACCAGAACAGGACTTCATGTTTTTAAAATACTGTAACACATTAATTGCTAACGCTTCATGTACAGGTTCAAATTTCTCTAATCTTATATTTTGATGTCTCCTCTCTTCTCTCTGATCTCTACTTTTACGCTGCTATTAGTTGGGTGCTGGCTGTCATGTACTCAACGCTTGACCTTTATTTTTATTATCAATATGTCTGAAATTTTGTTATTTTGTGATAGTTTTTGTTTTTAAAAATTTCCTTGGTTATATCCATTGGTATACTATGATCCTGGTTCAAAGAATTTTTTTTAAATCAAGAATTGTGTTATATGATTGATGCATCCTGTGATTTCATTTGGGCACAGTACTTAGTTTCCATATCTCAAAAAACATTTCTAAAGCTTTCATTAAGCACGTGCCTGTTTTCTTTGAGCCCACCTGATACTCTTGCCCCTTTGGTTGTGATTGTCTTTGCATTTCATCCAAGAAGCGCTCTCCAGTGCCTTCCACTTAAGGGAAATACTGATTTTGTATCTGCACAGCTAGCTTGGAAAATTCTTATCAAATATTGGGAACAGATATAAAAAAGAATATTTCAAAATAATAAAAGTTTAAACTGTAAGGAACTAAAGTAAATAACATACATATATCTATACAGCTACGTTATTCAAAATAGATAAAGGAAAAATTTAAAATTACATGAAAAATATTAGTTCACAGTAATAGTAAAAAAGATTTTTATATTAGTAACTGATAAAAAAAGCAGGCAAAAAATCAGAAATATCAATTACAAAAGAACATGGTATAGGACCTTAAAAGCATATTTAAAATGGTTTCTCTTTCTATGCATACATATATAATCATTTAAATAATATTCTTTTAAAATACAAAAAGGATATTTATAAAAAATAGCAGCATACTTGGCCATATAGTCTATACAAACTGAAATCATAAAGATATATAATTTCTTCATAATTTAATTAAGCCAGAAGTTTATAATAGAATAAAAAGTGGAAAAATTCTTTGGACAGATTAAAAACTGAATGAATTACAATAATTTGTACTTTATAATGATGAAAATGTAAATATTAATGCGTGGGAAAGTCACATGAAATCATAGTTAAATAAATGTTTACACTTTAAATTCATAGATAGGAAGAAAGGCTAAGACAAATGACAAAACCTAAAGGATCAAGTGTAATCAGTTTGCAATTAAACAGCAAATTAAATATGAAGAAATTTCAAAGAAGAGAAAATAATAAAAGGGAAATAAGAATAGGAATGAGTAGTATAGAATGAAAGATCAATAAATCAAAGATAATTTTTTGTGTTTTGCTTTATAGATGAAGAATATCAACAAATTCTTAGAACACTGATAAAGAAAAAAATGGTAGAAGAAACAAAATATTAATATCAGTTAAGACCAGAGGGATCATTATATATCGTAGTTAATACTAGATTATTAGAGGATGCTAACTTCATAAAAATATATATTGGTTAAAGTGAGCAAGTATCTACCCTGGTTTCAGTCTCAATTTATGTTTTTGTAAACCTTAAACAACTAGAAAAGCGAGCAAAATTAAGTAAGCAAGAGTTTTCCGATACTGGAAAATAGTTCATGCCAGGCCATGATTCCTGAAAAACAGAAACAAGAGAGAATGCTATCAGATTCCTCAGTATAGGTCATTGCCATTCCCAAGATAAAGTAGAAGAGATAATCTAGATAGAACATCTCTACATTGAGATAGAACTGGTTGACTTTGAGGAGGGCCTAGCAGCTGGAATTTGCAGTGCTGATTATAGTGAATAGAGACTTACACAAGTAGATACATTGAGAGATGCTTTATGCTCATGTGGCTTTGGCTGAGAAGGGACTAAGTGGATGGCAAAGATCTACCAGAGGAGGGAGAATAATTTCTAGATTACAACCTGAAGTGATAAACTTTCCTACTGCACAGAATGAAAACTGAACAACAACAACCAGAAGAAACATATAAACACAAATACATGGGAATTTTGAAAATTCCCTAGAACGGTATTTATTTAAAATAGGATTTAGGTAATATGACTAGTTATTCTGACTTTTGGGGGTTTTTTCGAAGGATTAACTACACGAAAGAAAGAATGCACTGTTAGCTAACAAAATTTAACACAATCCAGTAACTATAAATGAATAAGTGACAATGTTTAAAATTGGATAAAAATCATCAACCATGCAAAGAAGCCAGAAAATATGACCCATAACTAGAGGAAAATAAAACCAGCCAATTATAACAAATCCAGAAATCACAGATGATGGAATTAGCCAAAAAGGATATTTACATGTATATAAATATACCCTATACTTTCATGAGTTATGGGGAAATATGACTACAGTATGGTATGAATTAGAATATTGAGAAGACTGAAATTAAAAAATATAATTAAAAACCTACAACGTGTAAATGAAGAGTTTAAAGAATGAAAAATGCTTTATTAGGCAGTGAAAGAAAGATCTGAAGATATGAAGGCATACTAATAACAATGAATCGAGATGAAGCCCACAGAGAAAAAAAGACCAGGAAAAGGCCAAGCAGAGTGCTGTGACCTCTGTTGTAACAAGTGGTGCCACGTTCATTCTTCTAGTCTGAAGAAGAAAGATGGGATGGCAAGAGAAAAACATGTTTGAAATAATGCTCTTACTTTTCTTCTTTTTATTTGAGGAACACTCTTAACCCTCCTAAATTATATTCCTATTGCTACTAAAACAAATTACAACAAATTTCATCATTTAAGATAACAAATATTATTATCTTATAGTTCTACAAGCCAGAAGTCTAAAACGGGTCTAGCTGGGCTAAAAAATCAAGGAGTAGGCTCAGCTGGGTTCCTTTCTGAAACCTCGAGTAGAGGCAGTTTTCTTGTACTCTGTAGGCTTTCGAGGTTTCCTGCACTGGAGTGGCTGGTCGAGTCTTTTGTGGCATCGCTATGTCAGTGACTGTCTTGTTCCTCTTTTTCATTCACCTGTGGTTATATTGATCTGTTGAGTAATCAAGAAGAACCTCTACCTCATCTCAAGGCTATTTAACTAGCAAGTTTAATTCTATCTTCTATCTCTCACCTGAATTTCCAGTTGCTATGGTACATAAGATATTCACAGATTTTAAAAATGGACATAAGCATATTAGAAGACCTCTTTCTACCATCCAAATACATATCCAAAAAGTTTAATGAACATCCACAAGAAAACACAGCATAAGACAATTATTGAGAGTTAGTTGCATGAATTAAATCTCAAAATTAACTAGAAGTAAAAAAAAAAAGACATATATAGAAAAACAAAGGATGCAAATTATCAAAAACGTTTTTTCCAGAAATTTGTAAGCCAGATAATAATGGAGACATTTTTAAGATATTGAAATATTAAAGCCCTATACCTTGGTATAAATAATTCTGTTAGAGTATCTTTAAAAACAAAGTCAAAACAAAGACCTTAAAAAACAATGAAAGATGACAGACTATCAATAGCTGATATGCATTACAAAAAATGCTTTTGAAAAGACAAAAAGTTCAAAGAGGAGGAAAATTACACAAGATATAAAATTGAATCTACGCTAAAGAATAAAGAGCACAATAAATTGACATATAAAATACTTTTTTTCATTTTAGAAATCCTCTTAAACCATAACTTATTGCTTGGAGAAAAATGATAATATTGTTCTTTGAGTGTTATAATATAAATAAAAGAAAAATATAGGAAGATGAAAGCAAACCAGGGAAGGAGGTAGAAACTCTAAGAATTTTGGGCTGTATGTGAGCAGTTCTAATCACTCTTTGAATGTAAACTGCAACACATGGCACTGCACTTTGTGTATCTCAGAGCAACTATATAAACAAAAGAGAGTTATAGCATTTATAAAATAAACTTTATTGTATTAACATCTCACAGTAACAGTGATAATAATATTATTTGTAAATTAACACCAACATGTAGAATAAGAGAAAACATGAACAAATAGAAATAGAATAGAAAACAAATAAGATTTTAAACACAACAAAAAGTCAGGACTTATTGAACTGTCCAAGAAGCAGTGACCAACTCAGTTTTGCTTTCAAGTGCACATTTTACTTATAAAACTATAGACAGGTTAAAAGTGAAAGAATGAAAGTAGGAATAAGCTGAAAACTAATTGCTAACATTGGAGTGGCTGTATTAATATCAGGTAAAGTACACTTCAGAACCCAGAACACTATCAGGGTTAACATGAGACTCTTCATGTTGATAGAGGGATAAATTCACCAGGAGGATATGAAAATTCTAAATGTGTATTAGCGTAACAGAGCTTTGGAATATATGCAGCCAACACGGATCTAACCCAAAGGCCCAATTACAGCTGGAGATCTCAACACTCTTCTTTCAGTAATTAGTCGACTAAGGAGATGAAAAATCAATAGAAATATAGAATAACTAAATAGCACTACCAGCCAGCTTGACCTGAGCGACATTTATGGAGCACTCAATCAACTGCGGCAAAACACACATTCACTTCAAGTGCGCTGGGAATATTCACGAAGGCAGACCAAGTAATTGTTATGGTTCGAATCTGAAATGTCCCCTAAAAGCCTTATGTTTTTCTAAGGTGATTGGGTCATGGAAATTAAATGAATCAAGTGGATTAATTTATTGATGATTTCACCCACTGCCAGGAAGGCAGCAGGCCTACTTGGTGAGGTGGACCCTGGAGGTGGCCATGAATGGGTTTGTTCGTGCCCTGGCTATTCTCAGCTCTCTCTTCTTCCTGCTACCATGAAATAAGGCCTTGCTTCAGCTGAGACCCTCTTCCGCTCACTTCCCCCATGGCTGGCCAACCACGAATAGACTGAGACTGCTGAAATACAGCCCGAAATAAGCCATGCCTTCCTGAAGTTGTGGGTGCCAGGGACAAGAAAGGGAGGAGGACAGGGATTTGGGAGGGTAGAGATCATGGGAAGGGTAGTGATTTTCTGACTCCTGCAGAGTTAGAACAGAAATTAATTAGACAAAGGATGTTAAATCCCAGTATTTAGAGTTGAACAATACATTTCCGAATAACTGAGGTTAGAGACCAAAATCATAAAATAGTTAGGGCACAAGGACCGTATAAACAAACAGTGCCAATGTTTCTGGGTTATGAAGCAGTGTTAAAGGGAATGTGGCAGAGTTATGCTTTTAGGATAGAAAAATAGAAAGATTTAAAATTAATTGTATTGGCATTGAATTAGACAAAACGGCACCTTAGAATGAGAGGGTAAAATGGAAAAAAATGTTATATATATGTAAAACTGACAAAAATAGTAAGCATTAATAGTTTTATCATTTTGGAGGGATTCCTGGGAATTGATTCCAGGGCCTTTGCACTGAACCACATCCTTAGCTTCTTTTTAATTTTTTTTTTTTAAGATTAGCTTTTGGGCTGGAGTATGACTCAGCAGTTAAAGTGCTTGCCTAGAGGCATTAAGTACTTGAGTTCAATTCCACAGCACCACATATGCTAGGTGTGGTGGCGCACATCTGTAAACTCATCACTCTTGAGGCTGAGGCAGGAGGATTGCCATTAGTCCAAGGTCTTCATAGTGAGTTCAAGGTCAGCTTGGGCTACAGAGGGAGACCCTGCCTCAAAAACAAACAAGCAAACAAAAACCAACCAACCAAACAAAAACTCATAGATAAGCTCTTGCTAAATTACTCATTCTCTTAGGGGAGATTTGAACTTGGAATCCTGCTGCTCCAGCTTTCAGGCAGCTAGTAAGCCCAGCTAGTCAACTCAGGTTTACAGAAATTAATTTTTCTTTTTTAACTTTATTAAGAAGAAATCCCAGGCAAAACAGCCTATCCTCTGAATTTTGCCCTGTATTTTCACAACCACATCTTGAGATGAAAAAAAAAAGTATTCTCTCAGTCCACAAGCCGTATTCACTATAGATTACAAAACTTACTAAAGATGTTTAAAAAAGGAAAAGTACAGGCTAATCTCATTCATAAATTCAGAACACCAGGCACAAAGATCAAAATATAACCCACAATGAGTGAAATACTAACATAATACAGTCAAGCTGCCTTTTTTTTTTTTTCCAGCAGGCAAATTGAAAGCCCTATGGGGGCTGGAGCTGGAAGAATGGCACAGTGCTTAAAACATGTGCCATACAAGTGCAAAGTCCTGAGCTCGATTTCCCAGCAATACATAAACGAGGTTTAGAGGCACAGGCCTGTCATCCCAGAACTAGGGAGGCTGAGGCAGGAGGATTGGCATGAATCTAAGACCAGACTGGACCCCATAGTGTGTTCAGGAGCAGCCTGGCCCATAGAGCAAGGTTCTGTCTCAAAACAAAACAAAGCAAAAAAAAAAAAAAAAAAAAAAAAAAAAAAAAAAAAAAAAAAAAAAAAAAAAAAAAAAAAAAAAAAAAAAAAAAAAAAAAAAAAAAAAAAAAAAAAAAAAAAAAAAAAAAAAAAAAAGTATGGATAAGAATTGAACTAGTCAACCAGTAAGTATTGCTTACTGTGGTAGCTCTATTTAATTGGAGGAAACGCAAATATCAATAATTAAAAGAACTAAAATAAGAATAAATTGCATTAAAGGAAGTGTCTAACTGCTAAGAGGAGAAAAAAGAACATTAATCATAGGAAATGTGCCTTAGAATTGGCATGTTAGGAATTATATGAAAGGCGAGGAGACAATCAATGTAAACATTCACCTTACTAAACTTTAAGGGATCAGGAAGTGTGACAGACCCACCCAAAAGGAAGGGATAAAATGTGGCTTTGCTCTCCAGGACGGTCCTGGAGTTGTTCTGGGGAGATACAAAGAAATTAATCAGTCTCAAGCAAAAATATTCATAGATTATTTTTAAAATACAGACACTACAATGAATTTAATAATGTGTCCCTAACCTAAATTGGAATATTCTTAATGTAAAATTTTTTTAAACCAATGGGAAATTTTTAAATCTTATTTCTAATCTTGTATTTTATTATGTTTTCCCACAAAAATACCCATGTCAGCATTTTGTGTTCTAGTTAGGAACTGAGCCTCATGTACACTAGGTAAGTTCTCTGACACTTGTTATATTGCTACTCTATCATTTTTTTTTTCCGATCACTACTGTAAGTGGAACTCAGAGCCTTCGCACTGGGCTATACCCCCAGACAATTTTATTTATTTATTTATTTATTTATTTAATAATTTCAGATAGGGTCTCACTAAGTTGCTAGGTTAACCAGGCTGGGTTCAAATTCATGATTATCCTGTTTCCACTGTCCAGACTGGTGGCATTACAGGACTCAAGTCCATCAGTACTTTTGATGGCAAATAGTTTTCAATTATATCAAAGTCATTATATTAAGTGATTTTTTAAATAATATAGCTTACTTACTGCTGAATTTACTCAATTCTTCACTCATATTTGGGAAGATATTCCTTCAATTTTGGGATGGATTTGATTGATAGGAAGAGTGGATAATTACTGTCATTTTATAGGCATGCACAGTTATTGTAAGATAGGACATCTTCAGAGATGTAAAAATGTGAAACCAAGCAATGAATAAGAATTGAAAGAAATACTATACTTGAAAGAGGAGATACAGCAGAGACTCAACCTATGATTGACGTTCTTGTGGAAAATGTCATGTCGACTGTGATATAATCTTCCTTAATCATGGTCTGGCAGAGGTGTGGAAGCAAGAGAAACTAAAATACTGCTCTTTTACATCTTTACCTTTACAAACACACTTGAAAATTGTCACCAGCATTTCCTGATGATGTTCACTGCCACTTTTCAAAATCAAAAGCACAAAATTAAGAAATGCCAAGCACTTTAAGATCCAGAACATGGTCAGTAGTATTGTATCTTCCTGTGTAACCTCTTTTTCATCTTTGTGGATGACTAAAGGAATGAGTTTCCTGGATTTGTGTGTCACTTGTCTGTACAAATTTATCTCGTCATACATGTGCTTCCTTAAATAATATATTGTGTCGATTATCTTGCATTTGAGCTTTATTACAGTGTAGGAAATAGGTTCTAGAAAATTTCTTTGACATGGTTTTTAAATGTAATTTAATTTTTCTTGGAATTCATTGATGTTGTTACACGTGAAAACACTTAATTATTGTGTAAAATCATGTTGTGTCATATGTTTAATTTTTTCTCCTGCTGATGTTTGAGTTGTGTCTACTTTTTCATATCATGCAATCCTGCTACACATGTGTATGTGTATGCATCTTTACAAACATACCAAGGTGCATTTTATGGCTTATATCAAGTTTATAATAGACAATTGCAAGCAAGAGAACAGTGGAACTAACTGTTGGTCAAAGCACAAGTTTCAGAAAATGCAGAGCTTGAAGTATCTGAAGAAATTTTCAAAGACAGAGTAAGAATTTCATACTCTTCTAATGAAATTAGAGCTAGTGACACCTAGAGAAGAAGAAAACACGCTATCTTCTGCCACTGTGACAAGTAGGTTGACAGTTTCTTAAGAAGTTAGGTTTAGAATAACTGTATAATGTAGCAATTCTACTTATAGGTTACATACCCAAAAGAACGTAGTACATCAGGAACTCAGGCAAGTGTGCTTGTACAGCAACATGGATGGTAATGATGCACACAATAACCAAAAGTTAGAACACCCCCCCCCCCAGGGTCACCAAGAGATGAACAAACAAACAATATGGGATATATGAGCACAGAAATTTTTTTTAATCTTTTTTTTGAGACGGCCTCTCTATGTAGAAAAACAAGTCTTTCAAAAAGACATTTCTGACACATGCAACAATAGAAGAAACTTAAAGACATGATAAATGAAATAAAATGAACATAAAGGGATGAATATTGCTTGAACCCACTACTATGAGTTACCTTGGGTTCTCAGATTTACAGGGGCATAACTCAATAGGACAGCAGTGGCCCAGCCTAAGAAAAGGACAAATTGGGGAGTTATGTTTAACAGATGCAAGTTACAGCTCGGGAAGGTGAAAACCTCTAGAGGCAGATGATGGTGATGGATACACAATTATATAAATATATTTTGTCATGAATTATATATCTAAAAGGGGTCGTATAGTAAATGTTATAATTATCTTTGTCTACAGACTAGGAACCACATAATGTTAACTTTTTTACATAATATTAAATAGGAATTACATAATATTAAAATGTTTCTGATTTGTGATCACATTTATAAATAAGAGTAATTTTGTTTGTTGTTTTTTTCCATTCAAATAAATATGTCAATATAGTTTGTAAAAATATAAGCAAAAACATCTACCTAGTATAAGCAAAAATATCTATTTATCTATCTAACTATATGTATTTATATATGTATGCCAGAGTTCTTTATAAGGAACTATGAATAGATTACACAGTACCCTTTCTAGTTCTATTTTGCATGTGCTCTTGTTTTACACACATAAAACCAAATTGCAAAACATGTAGTTGGGTATGATGGCTCATACCTCTAATCTGAGAACTTAGGAGGCTGAGTTAGAAGTACTACAAGCTCAAATCTAGACTGTGCAATTTAGAAAGACCTTGTCTCAAAGTATATAATAAAAATATGAAAAAGGATTGGGTATTTGGCTCGGTGTGAAGACCTCGGATTCCAACTCTGGTCTTACAAATAGACAAAAAATCCCACAGATCAATTCTGTGAAGAAAAAAGTCTAACATTTTCTATTTAAATGACCATCCTACTGATAGTGCAAAAAGAGAGCATCGTCGCAAAAACCACTGTTTTCTACAAATAATTAAACTTTAAATACAAAAAATAACCTTCTAAATCCCTTGTAGCATTTTGAGGACTTAATATTGTAAAGATTTTTTTTCCTTATTGTCTGCATTGAGAATTTTGTATTGACTTATTCTTATTCCTAAGCACTGATATTATCATGCAGAATAAAATATGGGGATGCTTTTCTGATGAGCTTACTGCCTTCTGCATTTCATTAGATAATTTCCTTATCATCAGTGCATTTGTAGCACTTCCTAGTTGATCTCATCAGTGTGTTTTCTTAAGGCCTTATTTACTCCTATTTCCATAAAATTGATAAATAAAACCAAACTGAACAAAGAACTCCTTGGCAGCCAACAAGATTCCACATCTCAGCTGAAAAACAAAAGAAAATTTAAAAATTTTTCTCTATTCATAGACTTTCATCCTTTGTACTTAAATCATTCACTGGTCCTTTATGCAGACCAATTAGGTTCATTTTGCTGATTATGTTTCATGATTCTATAATCTTCCATCTCACTTAATGCATGATTTTTTAGAAAAGTTTCTAGAAGGTGTTTGTTTAAGAGGAGAGGAAGACATCCATTTCAGATAGGTCATCATGCATCATGGGTGGGGAAAACATGAAGGAACAGAGACCTCTCCTACCAAAAATTCGCCCTCAGGTCAAATGTCATGACCCTTTGTTTTACATATATGGTACATAGTATTTCTTTAATACATGTAAAATAAACTTTTCTTCCAGACTGTATTCATTCATTCATTCATTCACATTTACTTTAAAATTGTCACACAATAGACATTAAATGAAAAAAATTATTAATTTTGAGAAGTGTTCACTTTTAAGATCAATTACAATTCTTCTAATTATTATTCACCAAGTAAAGAGAGTATCTTGTTTTTGTACTCTTGGTAATGTATCTCCCTTGCACTGTGATCTTTAGCTTCTCAAAAACATCGTGCTCCCTACACTTCGTTTAGGAATGAAATAGTCATAAAATGCGTGAATTACAAGAGGTTTTATACCCAACTGAAAGTTTTATAGAAGAATATATGAAAAATGTTTACAAGGAATCAATCAGTTTCCAAAATTGACAATCTTTTTTGTATCTTAGTATATCTTTGTTGAGATTGTTTAACATGACCTCACCCACCAGTTCACATAAGAAAAGAACAGGGAAATTCATAAGGCTAGAAAATGTGAAAAAGAAGAAGAAAGAAGTTAAATTTCAAATTCCTTAGCTAAGTACAGAAAGATAAATGCTTATGCATTCAAAAGACATTCAGGTTATAATTACATCAACCAGTTTTCTTAAGATAAACCTATATCAAAAGCTAAATAAGTGAATTGCTACATTAAATGAATTTACGTCTATCTCACAACAGTAAATTACACCTAAACAATAAATATAATGGTATACTTAGTTCTTTCATAATTTTTAATAACTTCTATAAATTATTTGCTCACATTTCACTAATTACTAGCATTTTGCCAGATTTGGTTTATTGTTTTAACTACCCATCCATCCATAAATTTATAGAGGCATATTTTTAAAAGACTTAATACAAATTCCCTATGTTGAGTTATTATGTTTTGAAAACTAATATACTATGAAAAATAATAATTATGAGTAAGTTTCACAGATTTTATAAGAAAGCAGGTAATATTTTCATAGAATATCAATCAAATGATTCAAATACCAATCTTTTTTTTGTTACTTAATTTTTTTTCCTTTACTCTATGGTCTTTGGTGCTGCTTGTCTTGCTGCTGCTCTCATAGATTCCTTCAAGTATTTTCTGCAATGCTGGGCTAGTGTTTGCAAATTTCTTTAGGGATTCTTGTTTATAAAAATTTTTACTTCTTCAATTTTCAGGGATACAACAACCTAGGTTGACACTTGCTTTTTTTTTAAAGCTTGAAACATTTTATTTCAGGCTCTCCTGGCCTTTAATGTTTGTATTGAAAAATCTTTGGTAATTTGGACTTGCCTTGATAGAATACCATATTTTTCTCTTTCTGCTTTTAATATGGTCTCTTTATGTTGCATTTCTTCATTTTTGATTATAATGTGTCAAGGTGAGTATCATTGCTGATTGAAGTTATTTAATGTTTCATAAGTTTCTTGTACCTGAAAATTAATTTTTTTCCTAGACTTGGGAATTATTCTTGTATGATTTCAGTGAATAAATTCTTTATACCTTCGTTGCTGTCTTCTGCTCTTTCTCTTCCACCCCTAATTCTGAAATTGCTTCTCTTTGAATCATCCATCAGCTGTTTTATCCAGCTACTCTGCTCCTTCTAATTTTGGCATTGTGCCTATTTATGGCATTTGTTTCCTCAGCCTTATCTTGAAGGTCTGAAATTCTGTCCTCACCATGTTTGAGTTGACTTGCTTTCAAATGTATTTTTCATATCCTGAATATCTGTTACATTTCTTTTCAAAATTTCCACTTCTCCATCAAAACGTTCCTTCATATCTTGCATTTTCTTACTTACCTCAGCCAGCTTTTTATTTGTGGCTTCTATGTGCTCAGTAAGCTTTGTATCCACCAGGACCACTCTTTGTTTAGTAAGTTCCTCTGTAAGCCCACTGATCATTGCCTACTTTTCTTGGAGGATATCTTGTGTGAACTAGAAGTTTGACTCATTTATTTGCTTT